>CAUYRT010065930.1:62500-72319 GCA_963574885.1 Lepilemur ruficaudatus
GTGTGTTTTTAAATTCTGTAGACTTTTGAGTGATAAAGAAAAATGTGGAAAATTGTGAATGTGAATCTCTAAAAGGCAAAGCTGCGTTTAAGACAGGGCTTCCAGGTGAGCTGTCAGGATGCCGTATTGATTACCATTCGCTGGTCATTTCCCTCTGAGACAGTAGGTACCCATCCAGGTGAACGAGGCTCACCTGTGCTAGGAAGAGAACAATTAGACATCACTTTCTCAAGCCTTAAGGGATATGCTAGGCTAGGGTTGAATCAGCAGAAAAGCAGTGATGAGAAATATATAAACGAAAGCAAATTAAAATTCATTATTAGTGAAAAGAAAAAGTAATCATTATTTTCCAACACGGGTAGCATATTAGCCCAACATGCCTACTTCCTTTAAAACTTGTGATATATGCATAATATTAATTAACCCATATCTTCAACAAATATTAAAGTACAAACTAAATCAAATGGTAAATGAGTAATTATAAAGTTGTAGGTGAAGCTGATTAAAGAAATTAATGTTAATATTTGAATATGCAGCATTTTCTTATAAAAGGAAGCTAATTCTACCTATTGTTCAGTCATATGTTTTCTGTAGTAATTCACATTAACAGAACCTAAATGTTTCTGACATTACTTGGGCAATTGCATACAGAAGAAGCTATGTTCCTACATAGGAAAAGATTTGAGTTATATTTTTGTATTAAAAGTTTATCAACAACAGGAAAAATTGATGTTATACAATATAGTGAAGTATATTTCTGTTATCTTGGGGGATAATGGATGCATATGTATTTTTATCTCTTTCTTAAAAATAATGATTTGTAATATTTTTGATGTACAAGCATAACAATATAGAACAAGAAACATATCCTATGGTAAAATGATAACAAAAATTTTGTTTAAAAAAATCCAATTAACTTCAGCATAAACATTGAGGCAAATTCGATTTATCTAGTGAATTTCCAATTTACTCAGCTACTTTGGAATTTTGAATATCATGATAGCAATTCTTTCTGTTTATGCTTCCCATTTGAGCTATAGTCAAAGGATGGGGATGAAATATAGAGCAACAGGTTTGATTTGTAGAAAAATACCTCTGTCTTTTATTTCATTAAAAAGCATAGAAAAACTTGAATGCAATGTAACAGCAGAGTTTGGGGTGGGAAAGTTGTTTTTAAAGAACTTCTCAAATCTGTATTTAGAAAGTGAAACTTTTAAAAATGGAGAGGTCTTTTGTGTCGTACGTGGAGTAACCTCCCTATAATACTTTTTCGGGGGAGAGACTGGACAAGGTTGGCGGCTGCTGGAATGTGGGCTGTAGGCTGTTACTGATGGTTTAAGCCAATTAAACACACAGAGTGGTTCTTTTTGGTGGCAGAAAAACGATGAAATGGTGTTGCATGATAAGGAAGAGCCCCGGGTATGTGCGGTTTCTTCTGCACATGTGCTAGAATCACTGCAACTCATAAATTCAAATTACTTTTAAAAGCTGGTCATGATACATTTGCTCATTAACCATATGGAAAATGGCACTCAGGAATTTTTCTACAGTGTGTTTTCAAAGAAAGAATCCAATTGCAGGCAGACATTCCTTAGTACAGTGTTTATGCAGCTGTACTTGTGATTAAATTACACCAACTCAGGCCCACATGTAGCCACAGAACTTATTACTTTTGAGTACAAAGCACCTTGTAAGGGTATGAGAACTCTCATTGTGATGTTTTTTGGCCTCTTGGCCACTGTATCAGGCAAGCATCAAAAGTCATGCATGTGCTCCGAGGTCTCCGGAGAAGGCACCAGGGGACAGAACAGTGCCGCTCACACGGTATGAGGAACTTTGACAGTCTACCGGGGGATCGTGGGATTGCTGCTGTCAGCAGTTCCAACAGCGCAAACAGTGTGAAGAAGCTTCCACAGGGATTGAATTACTGAAGACTTCTGCTCCGTGTTTTTTGGTATAATTGAGAGCACAGAGGGAGCTTGATTTCTCTGTCTTATGATTTGAAGGTGAAGACAAGAGCCTGCAGGGCTCTGTCAGAGTTATGGGCATGCTCAACTCAGACTTCAAAAAAATCTAATTCCCATAAAACCTCACAAGGCTGAATTGCTTACCTGAATATAAAAGATTTACTTTCACTGAATCATTTAACACACAACCATATTAATTGCATTTTGAAAAGGAAAAGGAGTGTAGAACACAGTACAACTGAAAAACCATACGGGGGTTAAAAGAGGGCTTCCGTTCGAATGCATGTTTGAAAGGGAAACTGCTATGTACAGATGCTCTGACATCCTTGGCCACACACGAACACACAAGTTGTATCTTTTGGAGAGAGCACAACATCAATGTCCTTTGTTATCTGTATCTAAAATGAGTTAATACCTACCCCTCCTCTATATTATGGAAGTGTAGACCTATCCAGGTGTGTTATATTTACACTGCATCAGTGGGTGTAACTATTAGTCTGATTTCACAAAAAAAAAAAAAAAAAAAAAAAAGAATTAAAAAATGCCAGCTGGTCATCTGCTGTCACTTTCAGCATGAATAGTGAACTGAGTGCCTCCCTCCTGGGGGGCCGAGGGAGGGGCCGCAGTGTGATCTCCTGGCAATGCAACCACCTTCTCCTTCCTTTTTCACACATAGTCTGACCCAAATGCTTCCCTTGTGTGGGGAGAAGCCAACCGTGACAACTTAGTCCCAGGGTGAGGGCAAAAATCTCCTGAGATGTGCCCCCACACAGGAAAGCATAGCATTGCTGCAGCCACATGCAGTTTAAATTAAACTGATGATGGCACATAGGCCTATTTTGATTCTCCTAGTTTCTTTCCATGCAAAAAAAAAAAGAAAATGTGGTCAGAATGCATGATAAATATGAAAACCTGCTTGGAATGGTAGCTTGCTGTTTGGACTCATGTGCTATCCTGAGAGAAAGTGTTTTACGTACACTCTCTTCTTGCAGAATGAAAGTGTTCCTACTTCCACCCCTGCTTAACTGCATCCACCAGGGTTGTCTGTCCTGCCCTGTCTTGACTCCTGGAACATCTTTTGACATCCTTCCATCTGAAGCCCAATTAACCCACTACAGGGACAACCCTGAAAGGCACAGAAACTGCAAATGTATTTACGCAATTAACCAGCATACTTTATTTAACTGTTTCTACTTAAAGCTTTTTTTTTTTTTTTTTTTTGGTATGGGGCAGGGGATACCTCCCTAGAACAAATACCAATTGTTAACTTCCCTTGCACATTGCCAGCAAGCAGATCTTTTCCAACTGGGAGTAATATCCTGTTAGCTATGTTTAATTCTTATTTTACCTGGGGGATTGAGAGTACCAAATGATTTCAGCTGCTCAGGCATTACATTTCGGTCTGTCCTCTCCTTCTGCCCCTGTCTTTCTCCCATACTCCTTCTGGGGCCTTCCTATCATTTATAGTGAAAGGACAGCTTTTCTGTAAACCCAAACCAGTAGGCCCTGTTCAGAAAAGGAACCTTCTGAGACGTCGGGAGGGGGACACACACCTCCCGCCGCACCTACTCCATTAGCCTGTGCCTTTGTCAGAGCCCCCATACCTGCACCATGACCGTTCATCCTGCCTCACGTCCATTTTTTTTTCCGCTTGGCAGAACGCTTCGAGGATGTAACTTTTGGTTAGAGGCAGTTTACCTTTGGCCATGAAATGGGCACCGTGTACATGGTGTTACCACAGGAGTTCTGTTCCAATTGCATTGTGTCTTAACAACAAAGCCCCCCGTGAAACTCAATAAAATTACCAATTTCACAGTTGATTTTCTTCCTGCTCTGCTCTGCAGCCCTCATACTCCTGGCCTGTCTCCATACACTGCAGGGGATGGTGTCGGACCAAACCAATAATACGGTGCTAAAAAGGGGCTTGTTATAAACCAGGCTGATCTTAATTCTAATCGGTGTGTCCGGCAACTTTTACATCTTTGACCCATCTTCGTCATAAAAAATAGTGCTATCAATTTATTATGAATTGAAAGGAGACAGTTATCCGTGTAATTGACAGATCGCACTGTTCTGTTTGTTTCGGGCCATGGTTGCATTGCATAGAACGCGCGTGGATCCATTTTATTTCTCAACCTATGCTGTGTTTTCTCATCTGATATTATCGACTATGCTCACTTTGGTAATTTGAAATCAATCCCAGCCATAGGACCTAAGGTATATCCACCTTGGACCGTTGATTAGAAAGCGAGCATTCTAGATCTAATTCAGCTACCAGATAGCTATGTGATCCTGAATTATACTCTCTTCTTGACTGTTTCTGTACTAATGAAAGAGTAAAATAGAAATGAGGCAATTGAGAAAAAAAAATATGCAAGTGCTATTTTATTTTGATCTTTGGATTAATAGTTCAAATAAATAATGAACATATTTTAAGGCTCAGATGAATCGAGTCTTAGCATATTAAGCCCTTCAGGCCTTATTAACTACAGAACAAAAATCTGACCTAATGCCCACTGTAAGACACAGCGGAAAGAATTGTACCTAAATTACAAGTATCTTGTTCTCTGTTGAAAACAACTCCAGTCACAGAGATCACTGACTTTATTTTAATCGCTATTTTTTTTTCTTTCAGGAGCCACATGCAATCCCAAACCCATATGCAAGTTTAGATACAGATCTTGCCATTGAAGCATCACTGGCAGTCATCGTCACTGCATTCTTATATCTAATAACAGACTGTCTGGTCCCATGGCCAAGCCCTGTTGAACTTGCTTTATAGTCTCTACTATCTTAGAGAAAACATTTTAAAATGTATTGGCAGCAAGAGAAATGTGTTGAATGGATGCTTGATTAATGGAGTGGATGATTGATTAATGGCTGAATGAATAAATGAGTAAACTTAGGTGATGGTGTCATGTGTTGCAAAAGTACATCCAAAGTACAAGTTATTTAGAAACACTGCCATTTGAATTATCATAGAATTCCATATCCATACATAATAATAGTATATTTGAAATCGTGTTTTTCTTTTATGTCCCTCAATTATCATTTTTTATTTTATATCTTTAGTTTGATTGAAGCTTATCTCTTTTTTTGCATGTCTTCATTTGCAAGTATTGTAGAATGACCCTTATCCCTGCCTATCGATGTGAAGGCCTTTTCCCCTATCAAGTCTACCTTCTTCGAAGCTACTATTTGTAACATTGAACATTGGTTTCAGATTGGAGCATAGTAATTGTTCTCTTCATGGCCACTTACAGAGGAAGGAAAATTGGTTCAGATGAGCTAAAGGGTGACCCATGCAATAGAGTTCCTCTTGGGAAAACATGATTCACAGAGGAGATTTAATTTTCCTTACATTTCTTATCTTGCACCCGAACTCCCCTGAGGATTGGGAAGTTTGAAAATCCCACAGAAGACAGTTCCCACGTGTCCAGGAGCTACCACTTATCATGTTGTAACCCGCCATCCTTGCTAACGAAGTGGTTGGGGAATTTCAGAAGTCACCTGGCTTGTCTGTCTTCTACAGCTAGAAATCAGAATATTAGTAACAAAAGAGTTGCAAGGCCCTGTTAGTCTGAAAATATCGAACAAATCAGATTTTTTTTTAGTGCTTAATCCACTGTCTGTATATTAGTCAGCTCTTTTTTGCATTAAATCAGGTGACCAGCATGCAATTTTAAAAGTGATTATTACTTCGGTATGTAATGTGCATGCAATCTTCCATTCATTCAAGGGATTCTTTGATTTTGTTAAGTTCCAAATCAGCTCACTCTCTTCAAAAGAATTTTAAGTAAAATTAAATCCGGTTTATATCTATCTTTCCAAAGCATTAATTTAGATGATGACTAGTGGGAAGAGTTGCAGAAACACACCATTTTATTTATAATCAGCCTTCATCCACAATATTAGCCATTTCACCACACACCATGAACCTTCAGACTAGCTGCCAACAACTATTCCCCTCCATTGTGTCCATAAATAGTGGCATTTCCTTTTCCTGGGCCCCCACAGCAGCTGTCACACTCGATATCCATGAGATGTTTCTATACATATTTCCCAAATAACTTTAATTGCCTTCAAACGATTTAAAATCATTTGTGTGAAAGAGAAAGTGTCCCACACGAAACTGCCTTCAACCACCGAGTGTGTGTGTGTGTGTGTGTGTGTGTGTGTGTGTGTGTGTGTGTGTGTTAGAAAATTATCAGCCTGCCTTCCATCAGGTGAATTGAGGCAGAAGGAGACAAAGGGAGCGTGACGTACTAGGAGGCCTCTGGTTTGAGGTGCTCCCGTCACAAGCTTTCATAATGAGTATATTGCATATTACCGTGAGTTATCATGACTGTGACCTGCCTCAGGAGGTCTCATGCCACATCTGTATTAACAACTGCATCTGCTTCAGGGTAACCTTATTAGCTTGCCACAGCTGAGCCAGGGGCCTCAGGAGGTATTAGACCAGGTCCTCAGGGAGGCCTGGTACTTCTGCTCTCCCTAAATTCGTTTGGTGTCCAAAATTTAACGTCAGGACCTGCTGGATTTTATTTTGAATTATCTACTATAGCAACTCTAGCAGAAAAACACACGCACACATACACCCCTAAATATTGGCAACCTCCCCAAATGCCATCTCTCATTCCCATTATGGCATACGGTTTGTTTGTTTCACATGAAAAGCAATGGAAATATCAAAAGAAAAGTTATCACTTCCATTTCTGTTTTTCTTCTCACCACGGGAATGTACAATGTGCCGTAAAGAACACAACACCCAGAGAACACGTATGTGTGAACTTATCTGTGGAAATTTTACTTCCAAGCCAGACAATGAGAAGAGTAAAGAAAATTGATCTGAATGGAGTGGTGCCATGAGGAAACATGGTGATGTGTGTGTAGCATGGTGTGTGTGTGTGTGTAATATGTGTGTGTGTGTACATAAATACAGTGTGCTTATGTATAAAAGAACCCATGAGTGAGCGTTTGCTCTTGCAAGAGAATCCTTAAAAAGAGCTCTTTAATCGCTTCAAATTAATCAGGCTGCATGGAATTTGGCCAAATGCATTTCATTCATTCATTCGTTCATTCACCCTCTAGACAGCAAGAGTGACAAAGAAGCATCAATTCACCTGGGAACATATCTAGGTCAACATCCTACAGGCAAAATTCCCAGAGTGCACTGGTGACTGCTCATAAAAGGTGCTATCCTCTGATGGGCAAAAGCTTAGCCAATTTCATTTTCATGAGTTTTGCATTTAATGTTGCCCTGCCAGCAAAGACAGATAGAGTAACACATGGCTAAAGTAACCCTTCGATGACTGTTTCAGATTGTGCCTAGCAGAATTCCACCTTGAACCAGAGCAGTGTCCCCAGAGTTGAGTTGCCTGGTGCCTTCTGCATGCCCTAATGCTCCCAGAGTATTTCCTTAAGCATTTTCTGATATAGTTACAAGCTAACAACCCATTATTTTGTTTTACTAATTTTTAGGCTATTTTCAACTATTATTTGCAGGACACCTTGCACTGAGCTGAGCATCTTACACATGTTGTTCTACTTAATCCACCGGCATAACCCTGTGTACTATTATCCAGGTGTTACAGTGAGAACACAAAGGCTGAAGGAGGCTCAGTAGCTTGTCCAAAGCCACACGCTTAATCCTCAGCCTTTCTTAGCCAGTGTAATTTAGTTGACCCTGATATGAGATTACTGCATTTTGTGCATCGAAGTGGCCCCGTTTTAAGACCTCTTATTCTTTCCAGCCCTATCAAGGTTCACAGCTTATTTCTCTCCAAAGCATTTCCTATGTGGACCAAAGTACTCTGAAATTTGCAGTGATCTGCTGAATCAGTGCTGTACCTAACTTCAGTACTTTCCCTCGTTGTCCACAGATATGATACTTATTTAGTCATCAATTTTACAACCCTAAAATGTCCATTTTAATTCTATGGTTTCTTTTTTCTTATTCAGTGTTAGTCATTTCTCCTCTGCAGAAAGCAACACTCCCGTTTTACACATTCCCTAGTTTTGATTCTTTCCTCTGCCAGTAAAAGGAGAAAATTTAAACCCTGTATTTCTGTCATTAGATCACGTTTTCTTTCTCCCCTGCCCCCAGGATATTCCCGGATGCTGGGGTTATCCAAACTTTGGGCAGCATAGCAAATAAATATACTGTGAAGGAAATAAAAAGAAAATTGTCGTGGAAGAAACTGTTTACCTCACTTTGCAGAATATACCCCGCCATGCCAAGTGAGCACAGCTTAATTGATAATGATCAGCTTCTCAGTTACCTTTAACCATTTTCTTGTAACCGTATCCGAAAGCTGTGGCACTTTAAATTTCAGTGTTAAGAAGGCTCTGAGCAAGGGTGACCAGCAAGTGACTCTGATGGGCAGACTTGGGACAAGTAAAGCCAGTCTTCTACAATCTTTATGTTCTTGTTTACCTCCTAGGTCATTATGTACTCACTTGCTTTCATTCATTTTCTTTCTTTCATTTTTTTCTCTGTGGTATTTTTACCTCTTCTTAATTTATCTACTTTCCTTTCCTTTTTTCTTCCCTGTGTTTTTTATCCTTTTGAATGGTTTTATGGACCTTCCCTCCTAGTGCTTTAATGGTTTCATGCATAACAGTGTTTCCTTTTCCTCTGAATATTTCTTCTCTAAAAATCAGAGAATAAAATATAGAAAAGTTATTGCTATCTTTCCTTTAAATAATCTGCATTCTTTATGATTATGGCCAATTTGGAAAATGCAGAAAAATTAATTACTGACAACTCCAACACTGGGAGCCAAATTGTGATATTTTGGAATAGTTTCTTTAATTTTTTTCTTTCTTCAGCTTTCTTAAACTTTTATGCAAATACACATGCACATGCACATATACTTTAAATATGGATGTGATCTTACTATACAATGTAATACATAGGTGGTTTCTGCTTTTCTTACTTAATATTAGTACATAATGCACACATTCCCATGGCATTAAATATCTTCAAAGATCTCAAACACATAATTTATATTTTTGAGTGTTTATGATTTTTCAGATACTGTTCTAACTAAATATATTAATTTATTGAATATTCTAAGAGATAGGTACTACTATTATCCCCATTTTATATTAAAGAAAGCTAAGCCACTAAAAGGTTAAGTATCTTGCCCAAGGCCACACAGCTAATAGTTGGCAGGATTTGAACTGATCAGTATGAGATCCAGAGACTGTGTTGTAAACTTATGAGACACAATGACTTTTTATATGGCTTACTGATTTCAGCATTGCCCCCCGCCCCAGATACTTGTGCTCATCTTTATTTAAACGATTCACTTGGATATTTTGCATAGTCTAACTTGTACACTTTGAATTATTACCAATGTGGTGTTCATCTAAACAATACTGTAATGAACATTCTCCTCTATAAAACTATAGAATTATCTCTGATTATCTCCTTATGGTCAATTCCTATGAGTAAGAAAATATCAGAATATTCTTCATGCTTTTCATATGAACTTTCAAATTTGGGGTCAGTAAAGTTATACTAACATACATCTTCTCCATCAGTGTGTAAGAATATCTATTTCCTCATACCCTGAGCACACTGAATCTTAGACACCTTTTTAAATCGACAGTTTTTATTTTAAAAACCTCAATTGATATGTATCAACAATCTCTCATTTTAATTTTCAATTATTTATTATTAATGAGATTGATTTTTTCACTTTTATTTGCTATTTCTATTTGTTATTTTAGAAATAACTCATTCATGCCTTAAGTCCATTAAAAATTAGTGTTTGCCATTTTCTTATTGATTTCTAAGAACTCTTCACATTTTAAGGTTATGAGACATTTTGTCTTTCAGTATATT
>CAUYRT010065933.1:0-11399 GCA_963574885.1 Lepilemur ruficaudatus
GTTGGCCAATTAATTTCTTTCTATTTATAGTAGAGACGGGGTCTCACTCTTGCTCAGGCTGGTTTCGAACTCCTGACCTTGAGCGATCCGCCCGCCTCAGCCTCCCAGAGTGCTAGGATTACAGGCGTGAGCCACCGCGCCCGGCCTGCTCAAGACTTCTTTAGTGACTTTCCCCTGTACTTAGACTAACATCCTGAATCCTTGCTGGGCCCCCCTTGTGGACCTCGTCTTCCACACTCTTCCTAGTGTTCCTGGACTCCAGCCACCCTGGTGTTCGCATGTGTCACACGTGGCAGCCTCATTCTTCTCCCGGGGTCTCTGCATTTGCCATCGCCTCTGCCTGGGTGCCTCTGCTCTCCACTTGGCTGCCTCCTTAGGTCAGGGTGGACTCAGCTCAGACCCCACCCTCTGGCCACCCAGTCACAGCACTCCCACACCGGTCACTAGCAGGGCCTCAGTTTTAATGCCTCATAATACCACTATCTGGAATGGTTTTGTTCATTCATATGCCTCTTTTTTTCACCGTCTACCCACCTGCCTAAGCTCCAGGGAGCAGTTTCTTGCTCGTCTTGTTCACTGCTAGACCCTGGCACCCAAAACAGTGTGTGGCGCATACTAAGTACTTCATGAATGAATGAATGTTACCTTTTTGCATTCATTCTTAAAGATGAGCTCCTTCTTTCTATCTTTTATTTTTCTAACCCAATCTCATCTAGAAACCCTCTGTAGTCAGGGTTCTGTGCAGAAACAGAACCAATAGGCTGTATATTATAAAGTATTGGCTCACGTGATTATGGAGGCTGACAGGTCCCATGATCTGCCATGGGCAGGCTGGAGACCAGGTAAGCTGCTGATGTAGTTCGAGAGCCTGCGAGGACCAAGAGCACCGAAGGAAGAAGGTCAGTGTCCCTGCTCAAGCAGTCAAGTGGAGAGTGGATTGAACCTTGCTCTGTCATTTTCTTTTCACACCCTCAGAGTATTGAATGATGCCCACCAACATCGGGGAGGGCTGTCTGCTTTACTCAGTCTACCAGTGCTAATCTCTTCTGGAAACACCCTCACAGACACCCAGAAATGATGTTTAAATAGCTAGCTGAGGCCGGGCACAGTGGCTCACGCCTGTAATCCCAGCCGAGGCAGGAGGATCGATTGAGGCCAGGAGTTCGAGTCTGAGCAGTTGAGGCCACAAAATGAGGTGTGGTGGCACGTGCCTGCAGTCCTAGCTACCCGGGAGGCTGAAGTGGGAGGATTGCTTGAGCCCAGGCGTTCGAGGCTGCAGTGAGGGAGCTGTGATTGTGCCACTGCCTCGGCAACAGAGTGAGACCCTGTATTAAAAAAAAAAAAAAAGTTGTGTGAGTACTATTTGTGAAAATCAAACAAAAGAGTCTACGTGGTATGGCTGTCCACAGTAGGCAGAGAAAGAAGAGAAATGGGAGCAGTGGGAGGCAGGACGGGGAAGAGAGCCAGGATTCACTGGGGCAGGGAACTGGGCGGCCTGTGAACTCCCAAGAACCCCTGGAGAGTTTGGGATGAATGCCGGCTTCTCTTTCCCCAGGAGAAGGGATTTTGATCCAAGTTTTTAATCTCTCAAATGACAGAACAACCCCTGCAACTATCTGGATTAAATATGGATGTGCCATAATTTAGCCAGTCCATGATCATGGTCATTTAGATTTTTCCCATTTTCCCCTTATTATTGTACTTGTCTCAGCAATGAACATCTTGCATCTGCTTTGTATCTGCTTCTAAACAGATATAGTCAGTTCATGTTGATTAATAAAAAGAATGCTTACCCTCTTGAGAAAAGTAGACTAAGCATATTTTGAAGAGATCTCCTTAGTAGCTGGCATGGCTTAGAGCCCACAGTTGCCCTGTGCTACTTCCATGATGTTACATCTCAAACCACAGATTACGTTTTAATTATAATGGCATGCTTTAGTGGGATTCTCAACTTTAAAAAACAACAACACAGCCGGGCGCGGTGGCTCATGCCTGTAATCCTAGCACTCTGGGAGGCCCGGGTGGGTGGATCACTCAAGGTCAGGAGTTCGAAACCAGCCTGAACAAGAGCGAGACCCCGTCTCTACTAAAAATAGAAAGAAATTAATTGGCCAACTAAAAATATGTAGAAAAATTAGCTGGGCATGGTGGCGTATGCCTGTAGTCCCAGCTACTCGGGAGGCTGAGGCAGGAGGATCGCTTGAGCCCAGGAGTTTGAGGTTGCTGTGAATTAGGCTGATGCCATGGCACTCTAGCCTGGACAACAGAGTGAGACTCTGTCTAAAAAAAAAATAAATACAAAATAAAAAACAACAACTGGAGACAAATTGTACATGCAAGAGAAAAAATGTCTCATCCATGTGATTTCCATTCTCAAAGCTCGATCTTCTATAAAGAACTTGGATTTCTAAAAATCTGTTCTTGGCCTTTCTCCTTCTACCATATTATAGGTTATCTCAGGTGCTCATGATAAATGAGGCAACTCCCGCTGACTTTTACAATGAAGAAAAGAAGAAGAAAGCATTGTTTTATATCTGAAAGCTGTATATAGCGTTTGTGCTTTATGAAGAAAATAAAATTATGCTAAATAAGATTACAGGTTTTTCTTTTTTGGCTTATATGTTTTACACAGCGAACAAACCAATGTCATCCTGGCATGTTTCTGCCATTTTCTTTGTAAGGCTAGCCTTACAATTTTTGGTCAATCTCCAAAACCAAACGTGCAAGCGTATAGTTCACCTATCAGTTAATTACAAATAATGCTATTATTTTAAGCATACGCACATGCTATTTCTAAAATTTCTTATTATATTTTCAGTAGGTATAACATTTTTTAAAATGTTAATTAGCATAATGCAGCATAATTGCTGAGGATTGATGAACACATTTTCCTTTAAGGTTTTAGAAGATATTCTACTGCCTATAATAAAATATCGACTCTCAGGAGAAAGGCTGTGCAGGAAATGATTCCTATCTAGAGGCATGAAGACCTATACCCCCACCTTTTTTATTAAGCTGGAAATGTGCATCTTGGAAATGAAAAGTTCTAAAGAAGAAAAACCCAAAGAATTTTAAGGTTATAGATTTTAATATGATCAGACAGTTTCTATGCAGTTAAGTACTGGGAAAAGCACAACTACTCTTATTTAAGACTCAATGTGAGTACTGGTTAAAAAATGCATGTACGTATTTCTCAAAATAAATAATGTGATTGCAGAATCTGCCGTATCATCTGTTTCACAGTTTAGATCTGTGTGCTTCCCCTCCGTCTGACTCTATCAGTGCTAAGCAATCACGTTAAATAATCTATACTGACAGTTAAAAGTTAACAAATTACCATCTCAAGCAGAATGTTCCTATTTAGCATCTCTGCAGCTGGTGAGAATTGGTTGGGTTCAGTAAACACTAGCTGGGTATCTAGGTGCCGCAGTGTGCTAGGCATCGTGGGTGCAAACCTCAACAAAGCCCAGGTCCTTGAGGAACTTAGAGTGCAGGGGCCGTGAGGGTGGAGTTTGGAGGACAGTCACGGACGGGGGCTTCGGTATATCAGGGAAGAGGTAATGAGGGGAAGTCACGTGCAGGGCACAAGATGAGCTCTCCTCCACCTGGGGGTTCTGGGAAGCCACTGGAGAAGATGATGTGTCTCAGTACTCCAGGAGACGTGAGAACGGGGAGGAGACAGCACTGAGCCAGTGTGAGGCAGGCAGTGCAGGAAAGGGGAGGGACAGGAACCGGTAGGTTTCTGGCCTCCGTAACTGCCTGAGATGGGGACTAGGAAGAAAAAGGAGCAGACCTGGGGCAGAGGAGCTGATGACGTCCCTTTGGGACTTGTGGGGTGTTGGAGTTGGAGAGGGATGTCCAGTGGGCTGAGGCTCAGACGGGCGGTCGGGGCTGCAGATAGGAGCGTGGCGGTCAACACCGTGAGAGCGGTTGATAGCAGCCAAGGAGGGCACATGGGGGAGCGTGAGGATTTCAGAGGAGGGTAGGGAAGGGGAGCCCAAAGAGGAACATTAAGGTGGGAGGAGACCTGTGTGCAGCATTGTCCAGGGAGCCAAGACAGTAGGGAGATTTAAGAATGGGGACAAAGGACAGCAGTGTCAAGAGCAGTGATGAAGTTTGTAAAGATAATAGCTGACAAATGTCCCTGAGGTTTGGCAGTGTGGGTGGCCTCTGATGACCTTTGGCAGTGGAGTAAGTAGCAGGGAGTGAATTTCAGTGAAGAGTGGTTGGGGAGCAAGGACATGGAGATGCCATTTGTGACTCCTAACCCAACTCCAAAAAAACTATATATATATACACATACACACATAATTTCTATTTTACCTCTTCTATTTTTTGTTTCTTTTCCCATATTTATCTTTACTATTGAGTAGGACACCCTTCCACTTTTTGTTTTCCCCCTCCCATCTGTTGATGTTAAAAATAATAACCACAACTAATTTACCTGGTTCTTTGTAATTTACAAAATACTTTCACAAATATCGCCCTATTTAATGTGGTTGCCCATGCTTCGATTTGGTATTATAACTAATTTACACTTGTTTAGGATGGAGGCTCAGACACATAAGTTTCTAGATGCTTTGTAATTCATCCGCTCCTTGGATATTGAAGAAACTGAGGCTCAGAGAAGTTTTATGTTCAAATTTCTTATGTCAAATTTCATCGACATTTAGGGGGGTCTAGAAGCCAGCCTCCTGATTTTCACTGAACAATCCTAATTGCAGTGTGGAGACATGGGTGAGGTTCAGGAAACCCTGTTAGAACTCAGGACACTGAGATCCTGTACCTTCAAGCCATCTGACTCCGCACCTGCTAGAGGCGGGTGGGCCGTAAACCAAACCGTGGCCTCCACCCTCATCTGTGGTGCTTGCCCTAGACGCCCTCACTGTGCTTGCACTCATGACCTCCACTTACTCTCAGTCCTTTCTCTGTTTCTATCTAGCTTCCTGCATTTTTATTTTTTGTCTCCTAGTAGAAGACATTTATCCTTTTTGCCCGAGTGGCGTCCATTCCTACTCGGTCTATCAACAGCGCCTCTGTATAGTCCACTGGGGATGACCTGTGGTCTCAATGACTGGTTGTGGGGAGGGGCTTGTGATCCAAGCCAGGCCCATCAGTGTCAACCCTGGAAAGAGTGTCTCTCTGCTGGGGACCATGCGGCCACCGCCTGGAAAGAGCCTACATGAATGAAGCCAAGTGGGGGCAGCGCAGCTAAGGAAGGGAGTAGCAAGGTCCTTTAAGGCCATCTGCATGCTGGGAGCCAGGCTGCCGGGGGCTGGGGCTCTCCCTGCATTTTTCAAGAGCACAAGCCAATAAAGTCCCCATTTATGTTTAATCCCTTTGAGGGGAGTGGCAGTTGGAGCCACAAGAGTCTTGACTGTTATCTCCTCTTTTTTTAGCCTCGCTTTGCCCCTGTGTCTTGATGTGACTCTCCGAGTTTGACCCTCGTGTTCTCCAGGATTTGTTTCAGACCCATTCTCTTTCTCCAGGTTCTTCAGCTGCCCCACCCCCTTCTGGGTCCTGCCCCAGCCCTGGGGACTGAAACCCTATGCTCTAACTAGTGTCACTGCCACGCATTGGCCATCTCCTCCCCCACCCCACCCCCTCATGGGGTATTTTCCTATCACTGTGCTGTGACTCAGTTGATAAGTTTACGAGCTGCCTATGCCTTGCTTGTATGAACTGATTGTTGCTATTACTAATAATGACAAAAGAAATATCTACCATTAACCCAGCACTTTTTTTTTTACTATGGTAAAATGTACATAACATGAAATTCACCGTTTTAACCATGTTTAGACGTACAATTCAGTACATTCACTATGTTGTGCAACCATACCCTGTCCATTTCTGGAACTTTTTCATTTTCATGAACAGAAACTCTGTACTCCTTAAAAACAACTTCCCATTCCTCCCTCCACCCAGACTCTGGTAACCATTCATATTTCAGTCTCTATGAATTTGTCTCTTCTTGTGTAAGTGGAGTCATGTATTTGTCCTTTTGTATGTGGCTTATTTCACTTAGCATAATGTTTTCAAGGCTTTATCTATGTTGTAGCATGTACCCAAATTTTATTCCTTTTTAAGGCTGAATAATAGTCCATTGCATGTGTATACCACATTTTGTTTCTCCATGTGTCTGTCAGTGGACACGTGAGTGGTTTTCACCTTTTGGCTGCTGTGCATAATGCTGCTATGAACATGGGCGTACAAATATCTGTTCGTTTCCTTGCTTTCAATTCTTTCAGGTATTATACCCAGAAGCGGAATTGCTGGATCAAGCCAGCACGTGCTGTGTGTTTTATGCTCCTCATTTTATTTAGTATTCGCAACATTATGAGGTATTGTTCTTATTCCTGCTTTGCCGCTGAGGAAACTGAGACTCAGAGACACGAACGTGACCAGGGATAAGCCGTGCCGTGCTCCTGGGTTAGCTGCCGCGCGCACGGTGAGCCCTCCGAGAGACACGGGTAGGCCCGCGCCCCGCGGAGCCACAGCCATGCGCTCACCAGTGAGTCGGGAGGAAATGCGATCGCCTTGTCCAGGTAGCATGCACCGTGTGGGCCTGGTCTGCCGGTCACCAACAGGGTCCTGTCGTCGCCATTCACACTGCCGGGTTTTACTCTTGCCAAGCCAGTGACCAGTTATGCCAGCCTCTTTCAGAACGTGCATTACCGCCTTCTTACACCAGGCCACCCTGTCTGTAGGTGGAAAGAACAGGAAACAAGCTAAGGGAAAAAAAAGATATATTACTTCTGATTATAGAAATGCCATATAATCACTGTAGACAATTTGGAAAAAAAATAAACATATAACAGAGAAAACAGAAACCACCTTATAATCATGTTATTCAGAGATAACTGTTTCTCATGAAAGTTTAAAATAAACTAATAAAATGATATGTTATCCTCTATTACAAAGGATCAAAGTAGTTTGGTATCAATTTACTCTATAAAACAAGAGAGAAATTGTCCCTAAATGTCCCCCCATCCACCTTTGACATGTTTAAATTATTCAATTCAGTTACTGCAGATTTACATCTTTCTGTTTGGAGAACATTCATCCTATGAAATTTGCCAGATGGTGCCCTGCGGTGGCTCTATGATTATCCGTCATCACAAGAAGATGCTGCATAATCTGTCTGTGTTAACTGTTTGGAAGGCACATGTGTGCTCTGGAAGAAAGGTGCCCCATGGGGAAAGCACACAGGAACGCCTCTCTAGGGAAGATTGTGAGTTCCAGCAGTGAACATTATTATCTAAACTGTACTGCCAGAGGCAGAGATGATGCACTGACACCGCATGCACCCCAGGACAAGGATTCCCTCTGTCTGAGCCTCCGTAAGATGCTCTCTGCCCCCCATCACTTTAGGTCAGGTTGCAGTGGCTCCTTCTCAATGCTTTAGTGTTGCTCTCCAGGGCCGCTCAAGCCATGTGGCACCTCCCTACAAATAGAAAAGGCAGACCAGGTGTGTGGCTCACACCTGTAATCCTAGCATTTTGGGAAGTGGAAGTAGGAGGATAATTGGAGGCCAGGAGTTCAAGACCAGCCTGGGCAACGTAGAGGGACCTCCCTCTCTACAGAAAAATAATAACAAAAATTAGGTGTGGTGGCATGTGCCTGTAGTCCCAGCTACTGGGGAGGCTGAGGCAGGAGGAGCACTTGAGCCCAGGAGTTTGAGGTTGCAGTGAGCTATGATGATGCCATTGCACTCTAGCCAGGGTGACAAGGCAAGACCCTGTCTCAAAAAAAAAAAAAGGATAAAGTAGAAAAAGGCAGCCCTTCATTCTCTGGGAGGAATGGCCCTGCTCCACAGCTTGGCCAGGGAGAGGTGGTGAGTGCATTCTTCTTTGGCCAGCCACCTTATTCAATGAACAGCATAGAAAACTCTATGAGCCTGGCTCTGCCCTTTTGAGGCTTGCCATCCTCTGGGGATGCCAATGCTGTGGATATGCTAGACAGAGGTGATGCAGCCCCAATTCTAGGTGAGACCTGGTAATGTGGCCCTCAGTTCAATACATACTTACTGAGCTCTCCTGTCCACATCTGGTCTCCATGGAAAGCTACTTGGACCTGGACATCAGTCCCACCTTCTCCTTGGCTGCTGCCACCAACTCTGTGTTACAGAGTCTAGAACTTTAAACAAAGTCCTTTAAGTCTCAGCTGAATTTAATGGAAATAGCTTTGTTTACAGATGCTTGAAATATCACTATATAATTATTAGCAGCTATTCAGATTAACACAGCCTGCTAATAGAGATAGTAGCAGATAGATCAGCTAGATCTTCCAAAGTTATGGCCCCATTTAAAACTCTCCATTTCTATTTTTTTCCCCATTTGAAACTAAAGTCCACCCTCTTTCTGCAAAAACAAATTCTATTTCTGCTTTGGGTCTTGGTTCTTAAACTTATCAGAACTGCTTGGTTTCAAATCTCTCACTCTTTTAAGGTACTCCATAGAGTCTCTTAATTATATCTATTGCTATTTAATTCATATTTTCTTTGGTCTGAGGAGCCCAGATTCATGATTCTAGCTGTAGGCATCGCTAGTTTTTGCTTTACCATAGTGATGTTTTTTATAAAAGCAAAAACAGCAATTACATTGTCTTGGAAGCGGTGGATGAATTTTGCATGTTAGAAAAAATCATTGTGCTGTTATGCAAATGATATATAATTTCGTGGAAATATGAGATGCAGAGTGAAGCTGAGCAGTTTATGCTTTTGTTTGGTTAAAGCACTTTCAAAATATTGTTAGGTTGAAATTCAGGTTATTATTGTCTCTGCACAACAACAATAATGATTGATTGGCATGGTAAATGTTGTGAAAAGTGTACACTCTACTAGAACCATCTACTAGTTTAAGGACCTTGGGAAAGGTACTGAATCTCTCTGAGCTTTAGTTTTCTCATCTGTAAAATGGGGATAATAAGAACAGAATGAGTTAATATGTGTAAAGTGCTTACGATAGGGCCTAGCATGTAGTAGGAGCTACTAGCTTATAAATGTTAGCTTTGCATGAAAAAAAATAGGATTGTCTTCTGGAAGTCAGATAAAATTTAGGAATGCATTTTATAATGTAGACTTACTTGATTTAATGCTTTGACCAAGCTAATTGTGATTAAGTCCAACAGTGACAAATACCAAATGTTTAAATGTTTTAAAACAGAGTAGTGTTTTGTTTTGTTTGGCAAACTTTTGATAATTGAATTATCATAAGAGTTTTCCCTCTTGTATAGGATATGTTTGATATCAGAGTCAAGGTAAGCATAACAAATAGAACCCTAATTTTTCTTTGTTTTACATCTGATTGGTGAGTCTCTTTTTCTATTATAGTTTCTTAATCCCTGTGGCAAGATCCTCTGCTCTGTTTTGCTTCTTGCACAGCTTGTTTGGATTCTGCTTTCTCTCCTACTCGCAGCTGTAAGGCAGCCAGCCCTTGCAGTGGGTATACTTTTGAAAATTTGGATCTTGATTTTGCAGCTTGTCTGCACACAATAAACAACCAAACTGTGCCAATTTTCTTCCAGGCTCTTGCTGGCAGAGGAATGACAACTGGCTGCTCAGTGGGTGGCCAGAAATTTAGCAAAAATATAATAAATCCAACTTTAAGCTATTCCAGTCTTTTCTATTGCAGAAATGGATGCCATTGTAACTTTGAAAAATTTATGATGGCTGTTTAATTTCCCTTTTTACAGTGTACTGGTTATTTTAGACAAGTACAATCCAAATTCTTGAAGTTCAAGGTCATACGAATAAACCATAGGCAGAATTTTCTGAATCACTGTAATTTCTCTCTGATAGGTCTCTGGGCTTGGCTTAGGTGAGGAAACAGAACTTCTTTCTTGACTGTTAGTCTGAACCCATCATTGTCCCCCCTGTATTGGGCTTTAAATTTGTCATTATGAAATTGTAGATGGTTCACTGTAAAAATGCATTCAGTAACTCGATATTCTTAATCTCTTTTTGATGATTTTATAGTGCCTAGTGGTATCTGTAATTAAGGGAAACAGAGAAGCTTTTTCTTTTTATATAACTAGTCTAGAATTTATATATCTATTCATCTCCCAGTCCAGCTCTTAAACCAGAAATGATCATAGGTGATTTACAAGTATACATAAAATACCACAATCTTCTATGGGGTAAAAGTGGGGCGATAGAAGAAAGAAGCACAAGGATAAGTTCATGATGTTAACTCAGAAATGGAAGTTAAATAGTGCAATACCATGTAGCTTTACACCAGTGGCCTCAAAATTTAGTATCCGTTGTACTCTCTACAGAATATTTGTTAAAAATGCAGGGTCCAGAGCCTTATCCCGGCACCCCTGGCACCTATGTTGTTAACCTGTGCCGCTAGCTTATTCTGGTGCGGGTGGTTGTAGAACCACACTTTAGAAGCACCGACCTATTTAATTGTTGCAGATGGGTAAATTTGGCTCCAAATTTTCTGACAGTCAACATGAAAAGGGAAGGCTGATTTTTCATAGTGTGCAGGAGATAACATCTTTGGCATATGGTATCAATGCAGACTTAACTGTGATTGTATCAACTTAAATAGCTGAATAGGATCTTGACTTGTATAGGAATTCAGAAAGGAATTGTCTTCTATAGTTCTGTAGTTCTTCTTAACATGAAATACGTCAGTGAGCCTATTGTAGCTAATTACATAGCATTAACCGACCTTTTAGGGGAGAGTACTAAACTGTCTTAGGGAGAAAGAAAAGGAAGAAAAGAAGGGGGAAAGATGGGAAAATGTACAAAAGGCAGGGGAGTGAGAGAATGAAAAATGAATACGGCCACCACTTTGGACAGTGTGCTGCTATCCAAAAAAGGTCAATACACGCGTATCCTATGACTCAGCAGGTCTCCTTCTAAGAAATTCCACTCCTGTGGAATGTGTGCACGTTAATGCCGGAAGACATGAATGGAAAGTTTAAAGCAGCATAGTTTGTAATAACCAAAAACGAGAAACAACCCAAATGCCCATCAACAGTAGAATGGATAAATTGTGCATATAGTGGAATACTGAACAGCAACTAAAATGAACTACGTATATGTGCAGAAACATGGCTGAATTTTAAAAACATGATGCTGGGCCAGGCGCAGTGGCTCAGGCCTGTAATCCTAGCACTCTGGGAGGCCGAGGTGGGAGGATCACTTGAGGTCTGGAGTTCGAGACCAGCCTGAGCAAGAGCAAGGCCCCATCTCTACTAAAATTAGAAAAAATTAGCCAGTCAACTAAAAATAGAAGCAAAAAATTAGCCGGGCATGGTGGCACGTGCCTGTAGTCCCAGCTACTCGGGAGGCTGAGGCAGGAGGATCGCTTGAGCCCAGGAGTTTGAGGTTGCTGTGAGCTAGGCTGCTGCCATGGCACTAGCCCAGGCAACAGACTGCTTCAAAATAA
>CAUYRT010065935.1:0-18072 GCA_963574885.1 Lepilemur ruficaudatus
CAGCCTCCATGGAGCAGAACACTGCCCTGCCAGACGGGATGTGAGCCTGACGCCTCCCCGTCATGGCGTCACCCGCACAGCTGGCCTTAGCTTGGGCACCGGAAGATGCTCAGGCCTGGAGTCCCCCCCAGGGTCACCCAGTGACTCACTTGCTGTGTGTTAGCATCACTACTGTTCCTTCCTGTCCTTCCTAGAAGAAAAACTGTAACAGAGGGATTGTGTCCCGGGAGTGTCAGAGCTGCGTCATGGAAGGCAGTGGTAGAAAATTCTAGTGGTTTGCATAATCAAAGCCTAAGAAACCCAGCTCATAAATTTAACATTGTTGTTTGTCTGTGTATTCTGTGTCATGGATTTTTTTCAAGTCGCCGAGAGCTCTCATGCAGCTGCACAGGGCCGCAGTGAAGACGGACACCTGACACCTGCGGAGGGGCAGGCTACACTGCTGAACCCACGGAACACACCCCGGAGTGTGGGGTAAGTGTGAACCTGCTTCTTGACGCTACCTTCCAGGGTGAAGAACAAAAATAACTCTCAAAGAGATGGGAGGGTCTGGTAACCTTGGTGCACAGAATCAATATTCATTCGTAATCCCATACATTGGAAGCCAAAGAAAAATCCAGCATGCGAGATGCATTCAGACTGCATAGCCCTCATAGCCCTGAGACTGCATAGTCCTCAGTCACCAAGGTTGGCTCAGTGGCTGAGCACAAGCCCTGCAGGCTGAATCAAGGCCAGCTGGGGACCATTCCAGACCTGTTTGTGAAATCTCTTAGAAAGCTGGTTAATTTTTAGCTGTCTTTGTTGTGCGTGGAACATACAGTGAATGCTCAATACCGGGCGCCCCAGGAAGACATCTGCATGTTAAAGGAACAGTGTCTTGCTGACTGCGGCTGCAGTTCTTTGCAATGAATAATCCTGTGCTGCAAAGGTTTTCTTGGGTCTCTGCCAATGTTAGTCTCTGCGAGACAGAATTTGATTTAACACAGCAGGCACTGAAGGACTTACACTTGAGGGACCCTAGTTCTATGTGGGATCTTGGATTTCAGCACACGTTGTGACAACCACTCCTTTGGCTAAATGTGGCCTATCACTGGGGCCTGGTCCCAGCTTCTCTGTTTAACTGTATGAGCTATGACCGTGACATTTAATCTCTTTGCATCTTACTGTTCTTGTCTCTATGAGGTGGGTTTATGTTTTGAAATATGGACTGTTTTTTTACCGTATTTTCCTGTCCTCAGGCCCTTCCTCACGCCCACTTGCATTTAATTAGCCAGGCTCGGTTATGCTCTTCTTCATTGCCTCAGGGAAGGAGTATAGATTAGAGAAAAAGGAAAATTTTTCTGGCTGTCACCAGGCTGAGGCATGTGCCAGGACTGGACCACACGTCCTTTATTTCTGTTTGCTAGGGCTGCCATAACAAAGTACCACAAACCGGATGGCTTAAAACAACAAAATATATTCTTTGTGATTCTGGAGGCTAGGAGTTGGAAATCAAGGTGTTGACAGGGATCATTCCTTCTGGAGCCTCCGAGGGAGAATCTGTTCCATGCCTCTCTCTTGCCTCCTGGTGGTTGCTGGCAGTACTTGGTGTTCCTTGGCTTGCGGGTGCATCACTGTGCCTCCGTCTTCACTTGGCCTCCTTGCCTGTGTATCTGTGTCTCTGTATCCAAATCTCTTTCCCCTTTCTCTCGTAAAGGCACCAGCCATTGGATTTAAGGAGGGCCCACCCGAATCCAACGCGCCCTCATCTCAACAGATTCCATCCACGAAGGTCTTACAGGAGTCCGCCCTGATCTTCAAGGGATACATTGCAAGACGCCCAGTGAATGCCTGAAACCTTAGACAGTGCCAAGCCCTACATACACTATGTTTTTCCTTTTACATACATACCTATGATCAAGTTTAGTCTATAGATTAGGCACAATAAGAGATTACCAACAACTAATAATAAAAGAGAGCAACTGTAACAATATACTGCGATAAACGTCATGTGAATGTGCTCTCGCTCACTCTCTCTCTCTCTCTCAAAATATCTTACTGTACTGTACTTACCTTTCTTCTTGGTGTGATGCGAGATGATACAGGTGTAGTGATGAGATGAAGCCAGGTGCAGGAGGTAGGCATTGTGAGGTAGTGTCACGCTACTACTGACCTTCTGGCAATATGCCAGAGGAGTGCCGTCTGCTTCAGGTGATCTTGGATCATTGAGCCCTGCGGTTGTGGAAGGTTGGATGTCAGAGTGGACCCTGTGGATGGCTGATGGGCCAGCAGTGTGCACAGCATGGATGTGTTGGACAAAGGGAGGATTCGCGTTCCAGGCCAGATGGAGAGGGACAGCACAATATTTCATCATGCTACTTGGAACGGTGTGAGATTTAAAACCTATGAATTATTTCTGGAAATCTCTATTTAATATTTTCAGACCCTGGGGGACTGCAGGTAACTGAAGCTGTGGAAAGCAAAACCATAGATAAGACAGGATAAGACACTGTGTTTCCAAGTAAGGTCCCATTCACAAGTATGAGGTGTTAAGACTTCAACATATCTTTTGGGGAAACACAATTCAATCCAATACAATCCCCTAAAGGGGGCCATGTCCGCTGTGCTGGGTTCCTGAGGGTGAAACCTACCCACTCCTTTCTCTTCTCTTAACTTGGCCTTAGCAAGACCACGTGGTCCAGGCTGTCCATACCAGTCAGGGTCCATGGGGAAATAGAAACTACTCAAGCATTTAAAATTGATGGGATTTATTGCAAGGAATTTGTTGATCAGAGAATGCAAGGACCAAGAAGCCAAGGGGATGATAAGGCATCCGGAGGTTAGCAACAGCAGGAAGGGAGCCACTCTACTCCCAGGCTGGAAGTGAGCCAGAGCCCAGGGGCTGGGGCCACTCCAGGGAAGCCTGTCTGGCAGCAGCTGGAGCCACAGTGAACTGTCAGCCACTGCTGGAGAGGCCACGTAAGATGGAGAGTGAGGGGGAAAACCTGGTGGCTTTTACCCTCCTCCTGCCTGTTGTCTCCACCAAGATCTCTCTCCCCCTCCCCCACCTCGAACTCACCCAGAGCCTGAGAGCAAGGGAAGCTGGGGAAGTGCAGCCTGCAGGGTCCATCCCCAGCCACGTGACACGGAGAAAGCAGGGAAAGGGAAGGGGTGAGGACAAACAGACCAAGGACCCATAAAACCATCAGATGCTACAGCAGCCCTCTTCTGCTTTTCATTTTGAGATCGTTGTGGATTCCCATGCAGTTATGGGAAGCGATACAGAGAGATGCCACGCACCCTTCACCTAGTCTCCCCCGTGGAGCTATAGTACAACGTCACAACCAGGACAGTGACACTGACACAGTGCACCAATCTTACCCAGGTTTCCCATTTTACTTGTATTCATGTGTGTGTGTGTGTGTGTGTGTGTGTGTGCGCGCGTTAGTTCTATGCAATTCTATGCCATGGGTAGATTTGTGTATCCTCCCCACCTGTCAAGATACAGAACAGTCCTAGCACCACAAGGACACCTGGTATTTCCTTCTACAACTACATCCACCTCCCTCCTGCCACCCCCCACACCCTGACCCCATCTGAACCCCTGGCAAGCACCACGATGTTCTCTACTTCTCTAATTTGCCATTTGAGGAATATGGTATAAGGGAATCATAGTCTGTAACCTTTGGGGACTGGCTTTTTTCACTCAGTATAATGCCCTTGGGAGTCACCCAGGTGGTTGTGTGTGTCAATGGTTTGTTTCTTTTTACTATTGAGTAGCACAGTATTGCACGGTATGGCTAAACCACAGCTTCTGTTTGACCACTCACCCAACAAAGGACATCTTTTCTCCTCTATTTTTCAGTCTGTTTTCTCTCTGTCACTCACATTGGGCAAACTCTAGTGATCTGTCATCCTCAGGTTTGCTGGCTGTATCCTCTGTCACAGCCACTGTTTTTTATTTCTGTTATTGTATTTTTCAATTCTATAATTTCCATTTGGCTGTTTTTTTATGACTTCTATTTCCTTGCTGAGATTTTCTATTCTTTTCATTTGCTTCAGGATAATTTTTAATTATTGCCAAAGCATTTTTATGACAGCTGCTTTAAAATCCTTGCCTGATAATCCCAACATCTGAGTCATCTCTTGGTACTGGTTGGTTATCTTTTCCCATGTCAGTTGTTACAGTCCTGGTTTTTGGTGTGAGAGGCGATTTTCAATTGTTTCCTGGACAGGTTGGCTGTCATGTCAGGGGACTCGGGGTCCTATTTAGTTATTTTGTTGTCACAGGCAATCTCGTAGTTTAGATTTAGCTTGTAAGTCCTGGTCTACTTTTCTGGGCTGTGGTTCCAAAAACAGTTTAATCTTCAGAGTCTTTGCAGTGCAGCTTGGTCTGCCGGTGTGTCTAGTGCCACTGGGGCTCTCGCCGACCCCTGCCGATGCTGCCTTCAGAGTTCCCACCTCCTGGTGCCTCTAGCTGGAGAAAGGAAGTCCAGCCCACAGAAACAAAGATTGCTTTCTGAGATGGCACTGATGGTGGGATACACCTGCCAGGGCCATGCAGCCACCAGGCGGAGGAGGAGAGTCTCCAATCCACAGCGAAAAAGAGGCTTCCTAGGCTGGGCTGCCTGTTACAGTGGGATTGTTCTTGCCTGGGACGCCTGACTGTCCAAGTGTCTCTCGCTGGGGGAGTGAGTCTCAGGACCAGTGGGGAAGGTGAGCACTGTCCCTGGCTACTTACTGTTAACAGGGCTTCGGACGCTCCACTGGACACCGTGGCCCAGGGGAAGACTGAGCAAGCCTACCTGTGCCACCCTCTGTTGCTACATAGGGGATTGAGAAACACGGTGCTTGGGTGGCTTTCTTCTGTTGGGTGGGGAGATTTAAGTTGTCCTGCTGCTACATTGTTCCTTCAGTTGTGGGGTCCCTCTTTGTACCATCAGCGTTCTCCTTTGGTTGGCTCCTGGGTCACTTCCAGAGTTTATAGCTGCATTTGGCCCGGAGGAGCAGGAAGAAATGAGTCTATGCCATCTCATCTCTGCTTTGTTTTGATGACACAAGAGTCCAAAATAGCCAGGTGGCAGTTCCAACCTCCAACTTAACAGGCCCACTGTTGAGTGCCGTGGTGAAGGCCTTCTTCCCTTGGGGATTAAGAACTAGACCAGTAGAGCCCAAGATTGTGGAGAGAGGACTCAAAAATTCTGCGCATGTATTATTAGGTACATTAATGAGAAGGACCACTGCCACTGCCACCTCTTGACTCAATCTGTCCCTGAGGGGTGTAGTAAAGACACTGGTTGCTGGTTTCAAGCATATATCACATCCTAGAGGACAGCACCCCAGCTGCTCATGGTCTCCCTGCAATAAGCAGCGTCCAGGAGGCCATACTACTCTTCTCTCAGGGCAGCTGCTTCTGGATGATGGGGTACACGGCAGGAGCAGTGAAGTCCACGGCCACGAGCCCATTGCTTCACTTCTCTTTCAGCAAAACAAATTTCTCTGTTGGAAGAAGTGAGTGATGCCATGATGGTGAATCAGGTATTTTGTAAGTCCGTAGATGGGGCTGGCAGGAACACGGTGAGCAGGGAAGGCAAATCCAATGCAGGATCTCACCTTTTCTAATGAGGACAAATCTCTTCCTTCTCTATGGTGAAAGGGATCCAGTGGACTCCACCTGCCACAGGAGGCTGATTAGTCCCCCGGGGCATGGTGGATATGGAAGGATTGGCACTGGCTCGAGCTGTTGGCAGGCACTCAGCAGTGCCAGTAACCACAACACCCCTGGTGGGAAGGTCCAAGTTGGTGACTCCAGGTGAACCCGCTGTACCTGCCACCATGTTATCTTCCTCCTCCTTCTCTGCTCTAATCTCTTTTCCTTCCCTCATTCTTTCCTTCTTTATTTTCTCTTTCCTCTTGAATGTGATTGTTTTCCTCCTAACTCTAAAATGAATTGCTATCCCATGCCTCTGTACCACTTACGAATATAAATCTTTGTTTTTGCTTAATTAAAATTAACCTCAGTCCAATTCAGGTTTTTTTCCATTCAATGCATGATTTGTTTTTTCCATTCAACACTCTTAAGTATCTCCTTGTTCCCTGGCTGGTATCCCACGTAAGGAGTTCAGAAGCATCGAGGTACTGTGACCTGGGGACGCTGGCACTGGGTCCTTCCTGCGCCGACTGTGCTGAACTTGCTGAACTTGCGTCATCCCTTCTCCCACAGATGTCTTCGTCTTTTCTCACTGGGACCCTCTGATCTTCTGCATTCCCATCTGGTTTTCTGTTAGGGCATCTGCACTGGCCTCCGCTACTGCTTCTCCTCAGGCTGCTCTTCAAAGCATCTTCGAGACCAACTAGCATTGTCTCCCTGCTGGTGTTTTCATGCCTCCCTCTTGGAGACATAGGAAGCATTTGGCTGTGTGGCTGCACCATCTCAGGACTTTGGGAAGCTCAGTGAACCAGTCAGTGCTCTTTGGCCACACCACTGTCCCTGGGCATTTCTGCTCCACTGCATTCAGCCTGATCTTTCTGCTTCCTAATTTCTCCTTCAGTTTTGTCTCTTCTTTTTAGTCCAGATAGCAAATTTTTTATTTTGGCAGATGAGTCCATGTTTCTTCATTTACTTTTTGGGGTATTTTTTGTTTTGTTTTAAGAACAAATCTTGCAGATAGACTTGAAGCATCTCTGCCTTTCTCACTCATCTTCTCTCCCTCTCCCTCTCCAAAGGGAAACATTCTCCTGAAATTGATTCATATTTTTTTCATATAAATTTTTATATCTTTTAAACATGCATATTTGTCTACAGTAAATTCTAACTCCTGTTTTGCCTGTTCTAAAACCTTATATTTGTGGTACTCTATCACAATGACATAGGATTTTTCAATTGGTTTTATTCATTTAACATTATTTTTTAAAGATTGTGTTTACACATATGGTTCCAATTCATTAACTTTAGCTGCTGCTCTGTACGAATACTATATAATTGTTTATCAGTTCTCCCATTGGTGAACATTTAATTTGTTTTCAATTTTTCCCCTTTGTAAACATGAACTCTCCTTATATATGTGCCTTTATGTACAGATGTGAGAGTTTTTCAGGGCATATACCTTTCACTAGAATTGCAAGAATTCTAGGACACAGGCTATCAAAGCCTTCACCTTTATCAGATATTGCAAGACTGCTCAACAAAGTGGTCATAGCAATTTACATTTCCCCAGCAACAGTTAAGAGCTACTAACCCCCAGGATCCTTGTCAATGTTATTATAATACTGTTAGGTAGTTTTGTTTTATGTATTTGTCAATCTGAGGAGAGGTATCTCATTTTTGTTTAAATTTGTATTTCCCTGGTTAATAGAAAAGTTGGATAATTTGTCACATGTTTATATCTTTTTATATGCCTTTTTATATCTTTTACTTACTTTTCCCTTGGATTTTTGGTCTTCTGTTTATTAGTTTGTGGAAGTACTACCCTGGAAATTTGGATAGTAATCTTTTGTTAGTAATACATGTACAAACATTTTCTAATGGTATATGGCTTTATTTTTTTCTACTTTATCTGTGGCATTGTTTGCTATACAGGCTGGTAATTAGGCACTTATCTCTCATCTTCAAGCTCACCTCTCTGCTCTGTGATGCTGGGGCTGCACTCTGAACCACATTTTTCCTTCACCAGCAGAACAGGAGATTTTAAATTTGACATCTCAAAAATGTCATTATTTTCTTAAGTGGTTTATATTTTTGTGATTTCTTTGAGAAAAATATTCCCTATCCCAGTGTCATAAAGTTTTCTCTTATTCTCTTTAAAACTTTAAAGTTTTGCCTCTTACATTTAGTCCTTTTCTGAACCCATCTATAAATTATTTTGGGATATGGCATTAGGTAGGGATCTATTTTATTCCCACATGTATTACCTATATTCCCAGCATCATTTATTGAATAATCCACTTTTCCTTTATTGATGTGAAATATCCTCTCTGTCATATATCCTTTCCGTGTGTATGGTCTGTTTCTGGGCTCTCTGTTTTGTTCCTTTGGTAGCATCTTGTTAGCATAGCTTTACAATAAGCTTTGATATATGGTAGGGTAAGTCCTCAATCCTTAGTCTTCGAAATTGTTTTGACTTTTCTTGGCTTTTTACTTTTCCATATTAATTTTAGCATCAGCTTATCTCAAAAAAATGAAAAGAAACTCTGTTGAGAGTTTGATTAAGCTTATGTTGTATTTTTGTATTTTCAGGGGAAAAACAACATCTTTATGAATATTGTATTTTCCTATCCATGAACATAGTATTTTTTTCATTATTCAGACTGTTTCTCTTATGTCTTTCAATAATGTTTTGAATTTTGTTTGTAAAAATCTTGCTCCTCATTTTTGGGTTTCATTTCTAAATAGTTTTATTATTGTTTTTCCTACTTAGCTAGTACCTTTTTAAAATTATATTTTGTAATTATTTATTCCTGGATATATAGAAACACTACTGATTTTTTTGTGTGTGTTGATCTTGTCTCCAGCAATCTGAGAAAAAGTTAGCAGTACTGATTTTTTGTCTAATGGTTCTGTTGGGTTTTCCAGATGGATGTGTGTCTCGTCTGCCAAAGCCCATCAGTGGCTCCCCATTCAGCCAGAGTGGATCCGAAGTCGTTACCAGGGCCTGTAATCTCTCCCATCCCTCTGACTTCCTCTCCCACTTCCCTCCTGCTCCCTCTCTGTACTGGAGCCACACTAGCCTCTTTGCTGTTCCTTGAAACACACAAGGCATGTTCCTGCCTCGAGGCCTTTGCACTGGCTGCTTCCTCTGCCTGAAACACATATGCTAATTCCCTCAGTCCCTTCAAGTTTTAAATTAAATGTCACTTTCTCAATGAGGCCTAATCTTGGCCACCATATTTAAATTTTCAATCCCACCCTAGCCTGCCCTTGACATTCTTCCTCCCCTTACTCTCCTCTGCTTTTCCCCCATAGCTTTCATCACCTTCTAACATATAACATGATTTATCTATTTATTACATTTGTTGTCTCCACCACAACACAATCAGAATGTAATAAGTTCAGAGAATTTTATCTGTTTGGTTCACTGATATATCCCAAGTAACCAAAACAGGGCCTGCCACATATTAGGGGCTAAATAAATTTTGACTAAATGGACAGATATGGCATATTAAAAGAAGCAAGAAGCCTTGGAGCAAAGAAACCTTTTGCCTCTGTTTAACCCAGTGTTTCACAATCTTATGGGACCACAGAACAATTCTTTATTTTATACAGTCACTGTAATCCCATGCACATTTTAAAATATGATGTTGTAACATTTTCCCTCCAGTAGACCATCATTTTACAGGTCCCAATGTTTGGGAAAAAGCAAGGGCTTCATGGCACTCTTGGAACATTCAGGGCTGGACAATTCCACTTGCTCTGTGAGGTCATATGGTGAACCCAGATACTGGTCTCCTCATCTGAGAAATGGGATCTTAAGAATCAGATGCCTCTTAATCAGAGTGTCCATGACATGGGCTGCTCTGGGCAAATCAGGGCCAGTGGATCTCATACAACTTTCAGAAAGTTGGATAACAAACCCTTCACTGTAAACCCACACTGGCCATGAGGAAACATGTTTTGCTGACTCAGAAAGCACAGTGGTATCTCATAGTGCCCCAGGATATTGTGACTGGGGTTTAGATGTCACTGGGATAGTCATACCTCGCAAGGCTAGCACCTGGGTCATATAAAAGCTGATGAAGCAGATGACAGTAAAACCAAAGGGTGTCCCTTGCAGAGCCTCAAATGTCATGCAGGACACAATTATTCCTAGTTCAATGGCTACACCCAGTTGCTGCAGGTTGAGATTCCATGAGACTCTGGAATTCTGAAATTTGTATGCAGGTGGTATATTGAGTGGGTCTTCTGGGAACACCACCTGTGAAGGATAAGGGAAACAGACTTGGGCAGAGGGAGAACTTGCACTGTGATATAGTTGCAACAAAGAACTCAGCTTAAATGAGTTATCCATCTGTCTTACATGAGTCGTCACCCTTTAGAGTTACGCAAAATTGATTCCAAGATGTACTGAAATCCAAAAGAAAACAATATATAAAATTGAGGAAGAGAGCTTGGCCTTTGTACCCCCATATCAACCAGGAGGTGGGCAAATGAAAACACTGAATTCATTCTCTTCTGGTCCCCTAATCTGTTAGTGTTTCTCATTGGCAAAATCCAGCTGAGAATCAGGAGACAGGGAAGCCACTGATGCAGCCCATACGGGCGTCTTCTGCGAGGACACCGAGCAGCGTAAGGTAAGGTTGGGAGACTGGAGGGTTGCCAAACTGCAGACTTCAACCTCTAACACTCTGTTTTCCTGGGGTGATTCTCAAATCAGAATTATGGTAGCTTCAGTGGACAGATTATAGGCATAAATGGAAAATGTTTTAAAAAAGAGTTTAGAAAGAGAAGGTAGATTTATGGTGAGTCACTATTACCCCTAATATTCATTGTAGAAATAATTTATTATTTTAATTTTTAAAAGTATATCTTAAGTAGCAATTTGTGTACATGTAGTTTCTTTCATTTTTCTAATTAAGCTTTGTATTTTGAGATAATTGTAGACTCACATGCAGTCATAAGAAATAATCCAGGGAGGTTCCATGTCCTTTTTGCCTAGTTTTGCCCAATGGTAACATTTTGAAAAACAATAGTGCAATACCACAACTGGAATATCGACAACGATACAGAACCTTTCCATTACTGTAAGGATTCCTTGTGCCTCCATAGCCGTAGCCTCTTCCCTCCCAACCTGCTTCCTCCTTAATCCCTGTAAACTACTCATGTTTGCCCATTTCTATAATTTTGTCATTCCAAGAATTTTATACAAATGAAATCATACAGAATGTAACTGTTTGGAATCAGATTTTTCATTCAATATAATCCTAAAATTTCCTCCAAGTGTTTGTGTATCAATAGTTATTTATATTGCTCAGTGATGCTACATGGTATGCATGGGCCACCATTTGCCTAACCATTCATCCATCAAAGAACATCTGGAGTGTTTCTAGTTTGGGGCTATTACAAGTAAAACTGCTATAAACATTCATGAACAATATTTTGTGGGAACATAAGTTTTCATTTTTCTGGGATAAATGTCCGAGAGTAACATTGCTGGCTCGTAGGGTAGTTGCATATTTAGTTTTATAAGGAACTGCAAAATTGTTTTCCAGAGCATTAGTGACTGGTGTCATTTTACACTGACATCAGAATATATGAGTGATCCAGTTTCTCCACATTTTCACTAGAATTTGTCACTATTTTTTATTTTAGCAGTCCTGACAGGTATGTAATGATATCTTTCTGTGGTTTAATTTGCATTTCCCTAATAGCTAATAATGTTTAAAATCTTTTCATGTGCTTATTTGTCATCTTCTTTAAAAAAAAAAAAAAAATATATATATATATATATATATTGGGTTCAAGCGATCCTCCTGCCTCAGTCTCCCGAGTAGCTGGGACCACAGGCGTGCACTACCACATCTGGTTAATTTTTCTATTTTTAATAGAGACGGGGTCTTGCTCTTGCTCAGGCTGGTCTGGAACTCCTGATCTCAAGCAATCCTCCCAGCTCGGCCTCCCAGAGTGCTAGGATTTACAGGCGTGAGCCACCACAACCAAATCTGTATGTTTATATCTCTTCCCAAACTTGGGAAATATTCAGCCTTTATTTCTTTCAGTGCTATTTCAGCCCTATCCTTTTTCTTCTTTCCTTTTGAGACACCAATGACACAGGTGTCTTTTATTTCAGTCCCATAGGTCCCTGGGGCCCTGCTCATTTTCTTTTTCAGTCTATTTTCTTTCTGTTGTTTACATTGGATAATTTCTATTGTTTTATTTTCCAGTTTACTGATCTTTTATTCTGTCCTCCACACTCTGTTGTTTAGCTCATCCACTAAACTTTTTATTTTATTTATTGTATGTTTAACTTCTAAAATTTCCACTTAGTTTGTTTTTATATCTTCTATTTCTTTGATGGACCTTTCTAATTCTTTGCAAAACCTTTCTATTTGTTTCCTGAGGCTTTCTGTTTATTCTTTCATGTCAAGGGTGTTCAAAATTTCTCACTGAAAGCTCTGTTGGATAATTCTAACATCTTGATGTTGGCATCTGTTTTTCATTGATTTTGGGATCTACATGGTTCTTGCTATGATTAATGATTTTCAATCACAATCTGGACATTTTCCTATTATGTTATGAGTCTCTGGATCTTCTTTTATCCTTCTATTTTAGTCAGTTTTCTCCAACATTGCTCTGTCAGCGAGAGATGAGAGCGCTACGTCATTACTTCCAGGTGGAGGAGAAATTTAGGACCCCCAACTTGGCCTCTGGTGACACTCAAGGATGGGGTAATATATGTTACTGCTGAGCAGGGCCTGGGGTTCTGACTCCCCATGTGATCCCAACGCACAGCACCATCGGCCTGGCCTGGGCGCTGCTGGGTGGTGGTGAAAGTCCTGACTTTCTGCTAGAACTTCTCTGACGCCACCCCAGAGGGAGAAGTGCCTTGTTACCGCCACGTGTGGGTGGAAGTTTAGACCCCCTAGGTGGCCTCCCTTGACATCATGGTGGCGGACACTCATTATAAGCCAGAAAAGAAGAAAGTCACAGCTCCCCACATGCCCTTCTCTCGACCCACCGAGGCGGGACTGTTGAGGGGCCTCTTACACCCGCACAGGCGAGCAAGTCCAGCCTCCCCACTGGGCCTTTCCTAGTTCAGGTGGTTTTACGGTTTGGTTTTGGCTGCAGCAGAACAGTTCTTGTGCATTTTTTATATCTTGCTAAGCCGCCCTTTTCCTGGTCCTGTGGTTAGAGAGAGCAGGCTTTTGTTGGGGCTTTTTTTTTTTCCTGATGGTGTTTCTGGGCTGTTAGCTTCTTCAGCTCCAAGGCTGAGAAATAGGAGGCAAAAATAAAGGGACTCGCCACCATGGTGTTCCTTAAGTCCTGAGGCTGAGGTCGCTAGCTGGTCTGTCTTCTCTCCACCTTTCTGAATCTTACCATGTTTATTTTGTATGTAGTATCGAGGGATTTTAGTTGTACTTGGCAAGAAGAATAGGGAAACGTACATCTACTTCATATTCCCAGAAACCCCATGGTCACTTTTAAAAATTAATGTGAGGCGGAGGGGGGGGCATGGAGGGCGGCCTGGGGCGCGCCTTGTGCCTGCTCACCTGGGCGTCCCGCGGCTTCGGCAGGCACTGGCCCTGGCTCCTGGCCCTGCTGCCGTCACCTGGCTCCTTGGTGGTCCTAAGCGCCCGCAGCGACAAGGCTCTGGGCCTGGTCTGCGCATGGTGTCCACTGACCTCGGCGCCGAGGCCGGCTTGCAGCAGCTGCTGGGCGCCCTTCATGAGCTCCCCAAGCCCAAGGGGCTGCCGCGACTGCTGCTCATCGACAAGGCAGGTCCCCCTGGACACAGACATGCAGCGGTTGGCCAGGGAGACCTCCATGGACCCACAGTTGCAAAAAAAGCTGCAGGAGCTGAAGACAAAGGGGGAGCTGGCGGATTGTGGGATGTCAGCCCAGAAACTGCTGAGCTTGCTGCAGAAGGACATGTCCAAGTCTGGAGCCCATGTGGACTTCTATGATAAATAAGCCCATGTCCTTGGCTTCCTGGGCCTTTCTGCCTCCACTTTCAGGCACCCCCCAGAGTCCTGTGTTTCCCCACATCCTGCCACAGTGACACTGCCAACCCTGCCTTACACAGATGAACACTTGTGCCTACTGTCCTGCCAGCAGATGCAGCCGCTGTGGGGCCTTGGGGTCGCTGGTGTTAGCAATTGTCGGGAGTCTCTGTTGTGCACCCTGGGTTGTGAGGAGGCTTCTGTAGGAGGTTTGGGAGGGAGGTTATGGGTGTAGGGTTCTCTCTCTCCAGGAATAGGGCAGGAAAAGAAGCTGAAACACTGAAGAGAGGAGATGATGGGGTCTCCTGCCCACGGCCAGCCCACGGAAGAAGAGGGAGTGAGCTGGTGTCAAACAGGAGAACCCAGGTAGATGTGAGAGAGGGAAGACAGGGCAAGTTCCAGCCCACATGGACGCCCCTTGCTCAGGGCGGCAGGACTTTCTGTTGAACTACGCATCCTCACTCTGATGCCTCCTTTCCCCAGAGCCCACCTCCTGTTCCCCATGCTGAGAGTCTGTACACAGCAAATAAAATGTGGATTATCATCCTTAAAAAAATAAATAAAAATAAGAATTAATGTGAATGAAATATTTTTAGAAAGATGATATGACTTTTTATAGTGGTTTACACTCGATAGCTATGAATGCTGACCTTCTATACGGCAAAGTTCTGAGCAATGTGACTCGATACTCTAAAGACTTGGCATTTCCGCAGAACTCTGTACTCTCCTTTGCCGGGGAATAGATATGTAACTCCTGATTCCTTGGTATAAAGTGGCCCATTAATTATAGGTATCAGTTTGTCGATAACTCAGTAAGCTTCAGAACAGCTATAAAATCAGAAGTGGTCTCATTTTTTGGTTTGTAAAATCAAACAAATTTTCATCCACAGGCCAGGCCTAAGTCTATAATAAGAAGCAAAAAACTTTAGTTCAAAAGAAAAACAATTTGTCAACCTAAAAAAGGAACTCAGAGAGACGAGCTCTCTAGAACAGAAGATTTTATTTGGGAATAGCAAAGTATTGCAAGCTGGGGTGCACATGCTATGAAAATCACAGGCATGCCCAAAGCAATTCAGGACAAACGGATATTTTTAAAGGCAAAGAGAAGTCCATGCAAACTACTTGGAAACAAAGCTCACTGGTCTCAGGCCCTCATTGCAGGAGTTGGCGTTAGTTCACTGGAGTAGACAGCTGTGGCCAGGCGACTGTCCTGGTACAGGGTCTTATATGAAATACTCCAAGCCAGAGGAAATTCTTGTAATAAGCTCTGTTTGTTCTGTTTACAAGGTAGAGCAAGACATGCAGGTAGTTCAGGGCTACAAAGTAAGAGAGATTCTTTATGGCCCTCTCCGACTTCAATTTCATTAGGATTTTGACATAAGTGATTCCATTTTGCTATTAACTTCCACAAGTGGTAGGAGTGACATCAGTGAAAATGGGGGAGTAAGGAGATCTAAAACTCACCCATAGGAACAGTGAGAAAACTGGCACAAATTATTAGAATAAACTTTGTCAGAACCCTGGAAACGAACACATGGCTTGTAGCAACCCAGGAAGCATTTATTCAAGAAAAACAGCTGAATCTTGGTAAGAGCAGTGAATTTGGTAACATTTTAATTTGCTCTAGAGTAGCCTCCCTCCCTCTGTATCCTCAGGGCATATGTTCCAAGACCCCCAGTGGATGCCTGAAACTTCAGATAGTACCCAACCATATATATATACATACACTATATTTTTCCCATACATACACACCTGTGATAAAGTTTAATTTATAAACACAGTAAGAGAGTAATAACTAATAATAAAATAGAACACATAACAATATACTGTAATAAAAGGAATGTGAATGTGGTCTCTCTATCTCTCTCAAAATATCTTATTGTACTGTACTCACCTACTTTTGGATCACAGTTAACTGTGGGTAACTGAAATCGTGGAAAGTGAAACCACACATAAGGGGGGACTACTGTTTCCCCCCCCATATCTTGCTGTGCAGCCTTAAAACAACATCATACAATCATGGTTTTAAAAAAAAAAAAAAAAAACGCTAGCAGCTAGGCAACTCCTGAAGGGAATAGCACAGGGTTGGAGCTCCTTCAACGCTTATTGCCAGAGAATTGTTATTATTTGACTCCTCTGGTTTTCCCTGGGAGACCGTACTTGCAAAGCTCTATTTCCCCTGATTCAGACAGAGCTCACCCAGCACGAATACCCTTTTCTTCAGGGCCATCTGTGGAGAAGATGAGAAGCACCTGTTAACTATGCAGCTGCCCGAGGCAATGGGAACAGTAGGGCAAACAATAGATGAGCCAAAAAGCATAAAAAAGAAATCTGAGGAATGAGATGTCATATAGAGGATTTGAAAAGCTCTGACCTATTCCTGTAAATCTAGAGACTGTGCTCTAGGGCTGTGTGCATGCCCAGGGCAGTGCACATGTTAACGAGAGACCTGTGAAAGCCCTACGCTGTCATCTCTGCCAATCCCAGTGTGGAAGATGTACTCCAACATGTCACAGAGACCCTTGGCAAAGTCCGGGAGACTAACAGTTCCATACATTTGAGGAAATCTCTATTCAATCATTACCTAACCAATAAACTAACAGAGCAGAGACATCAATGGCCACAGACAACAAAAAATTTAGACTAATACAGAATTAATTAAGAAAAGTCACAAACAACAAGAACAATAAGTCGCAACAGTAAAAAACCCTTTGGGGGGATCTGATTTTCAGAGTTGCCTTAATTATATTATCTAAAATGATCGCATTTCTACAAAAAATTTCCAGACATGCAAAGAAGTAAAAAGTGTGATCTGTACCCTGGAAAAAAGGGCAATGAATAGAAACTGTCTCTAAGAATGCGCAGCCATTGAACTTGCTAGAAAATACTTTAAATCAGTTATTTTAAATATGTTTGAAGAACTAAAGGAAACCAGGTATAAAGATAAAGTGTGAGAATGATATATCAGTAAACAGAAAATATCAAGAAAGAGATAGAAATTATTAGAAAAAAAAAAAGAAGAACCAAATACGAATTTTGGATTTGAAAAGTACAATCACTAAAGTGAAAAATTCACAAGAGGTTCTAAACAGCAGATTTGAGCTAGTAGAAGTAAATAATTGAAAAACTTGAAGATAGGTCAATTGAGATTATTTAGACTGAGGAACAGTAAAAGAAGATGAACAGAGGCTCAGAGATCTGTGGGACACTGTTATGGACTGAATGTTTGTCACCCCCAAATTCACATGTTGAAACCCTACCCCTTTTCCCCAATGCAATGGTGTTAGGAAGTAGGGCCTTCAGGAGGCAATAAGGATTAGATGAGGTCATGAGGGTGGAACTCTCATGAATGGCACTAGTGCCCTTATAAGAGTCATCAGAGAGCCTGTTTCCTCTCTCTGTCCTTCTGCCGTGTGTGGCAGAGTAGACAGCTGTCTATAAACCAGGAGAGGCCCTCACTAGACAATGGCACCTTGACCTTGGACCTCCCAGAGTCCAGAACTGTGAGAAATAAAACGTTTCTTGTTAAAGCATACAGTCTGGGGTATTTTTGTTATAGTAGCCCAAATGACTAAGACAGACGCCATCAAGTGTACCAACATATGCATAATGGGAGTCCCAGAGACAAAGAAGGAAAAAAAAGAAGCATAAGAATGTTTGAAGAAACAGCGGTGGCTGAAAATGCCCCACTGGCGAGGTTGTGGAGGGACAGGAACACTCTTACACTGCTGGTGGGACTGCAAATTAGTGCAACCTCTGTGGAAAAGAATTTGGAGATTCCTCAAAGAGCTAAAAATAGAAATACCATTCGATCCAGCAACAGCATTATTAGGCATCTACCCAAAAGAGCAAAACATAGTCTATAATAAAGACATCTGCACCCGAATGTTTATAGCAGCACAATTCACTATTGCTAGGTCATGGAAACAACCCAAGTGCCCGTCAATTCACGAGTGGATTATTAAAATTTGGTATATGTTTACAATGGAATATTACTCAATTATAAGAAATGGCAGTGAGCTAGCACTGCTTATATTATCCTGGATTGAGCTTGAGCCCATTATTCGAAGTGAGATGATGCAAGATCGAAAGAATGGGCTCCACGTGTACTCACCATCAAATTGGGACTGACTGATTAACACTACGGTGTTCAAATGGTGGGGGTGTTCACTGGGGATTCGGGGGTTGGGAGGGTAGACCCACATCTGAGGGATGCGGTGAGCATTGTGGAGGGGAGGGGCATACCACTAACCCATGCTAAGGAAAGGCAAGTTACAAAATGTGACAAAAAAAAAAAACAAAAAAAACATGCTGAGTAAAGAAATTAGAGACAAAATTTCCATATTATATAATTCCACTCATATGAAATGTCTAGAAAAGGCAAATCTATAGAAACAGTGAGCAGATTAGTGAGTCCCTGTGGTTGGGGATGGGAATTAG
>CAUYRT010065936.1:0-45412 GCA_963574885.1 Lepilemur ruficaudatus
AAAAACTAAAAATAGAATTACCATAGCAATCCCACTTACGGGTGTATATCCAAAGGAATTGAAATCCATATGCAGAAAAGATATCTGTACTCCCATGTTCACTGTAGCATTATTCACAATAGTCAAGATACAAAAGCAACCCAAATGTCTGTCAGCAGGTGAATGGATAAAAAAAAATGCAGTGTATGTATATAATAACATACTATATAGCCTCAAAAAGGAAGGAAATTCTGTCATTTGGAATATAGATAAACATAGAGGACATTATGTTAAGTGAAATAAGCCAGGCACAGAGAAAAATACCACATAATCACACTTATATGTGTAATATAAACAAGTTGAACTCATAGACACAGAGAGTAGAATGGAGGTTACCAGCGGCTGGGAGAGCTGAGGGTTGGTGAGATGTTGTTCAAAGGATAAAACATTTTGGTTAGATAAGAGGAATAATTTCAAAAGATCTATTGTGCTTATAGTTAATAGTGTATTATATTTTTGAAAATCACTAGAAGTATTTTTTAAGTGTTGTCACCATAAAAAATGACAAGTATGTCAGATAATGCATATATTAATTAGCTTGATTTAGCCATTCCACAATGTATACATATTTCAAAACATTATGTTATACATATGTATACATTTTTATTTATTAATTAAAATTAATTAACCAATTAATTAATTAAAAATTAGATTTCCATACCTAGACATATTCTTACTCAAGTATAAGTAGAATATTAATATTCTATCGCTGCCGAATAAATTTGCACAAATTTAGCACCTTAAAATTAGTCAATCAATATTCCCTATGCCAGGAGCCAGATGTCTTAGCCTGTTTTTTGTTGCTATAACTGAATACCTGAGACTGAGTAACTTATAGAAAAAGAAATGTATTTCTCACTGAGAAGGCTGAGAAGTCCAAGGTCAAGGGGCTGCATCCAGTCAGCTTCTGTGAGGGCCTCGTGCCGTGTCGTAACACAGCAAAAGGCGTTACAGGGTGACAGGGGAAGCAAGAAAGCACCAAGGAAGTCAAAATCACTTTGTCTCTTTCAATAGCTAATCCAGTCCTGTGAGAGCTGTAACTCACTCATTCCTGTAAGAGGGTATTATTAATCCCTTCATGAGGGTGTACCTTTTATGACCCAAATGCCTCTAACGGTCTTACTGCCGCTCAATATGTCTATACTAGGGACCAGGCCTCCAGACTAATTTTGGTGGGCACCAACCATATTCAAACCATAGCACCACGTATAGTTTATCTGGGTTCTCTGCTCAGAGTCTGCAACTTAGGTGTTTCCTAGGCTATGTACACAAATACCTAGGAACTATTGTAGGTTCATTTTCAGACCACCGTAATAAAGTAAATTTCACAATAAAGTGAGTCACAAAAATTTTTTGGTTGTCAAGTGCATATAAAAGTTATGTTTATACTACACTGTAGTCTATTAGGTGTGAAATAGCATCATGTATAAAATATACATGTCTTAGTTTAAAAATACTTTATTGCTAAAAAATGCTAACAATCATCTGAGCCTTAAGCGAGTTGTAATCTTTTTGCTGGTAGAGAGTTTTGCCTCGATACTGATGGCTGCTGATTGATTAAGGTGATGGTTGCTGAAAGTCGGGGTAGCTGTGGCAATTTTAAATAAGACAACATGGAAGTTTGCCACAAAGATTCACTCTTTTTTTTCATGAAATATTTTTCTGTACCATGTGATACTGTTTGACAGCATTTTACCTGTGGTAGAATGTCATTCAAAATTGAAGTCAATCCTCTCAAATTTTGCCACTGCTTTAACAAATAAGTGTATGTAACATTCTAAATCCTGTGCTTGTCATTCCAACAATGTTCACAACATCTTCACCAGGAGTAGATTCTATCTCAAGAAACCACTTTCTTTGCTCACCCATAAGAAGCAACTCCTCATCCATTCAAGTGTTATCGGAGATTACACTAATTCAGTCACATCTTTATGCTTCACTTCTAATTCTAGTTCTCTTGCTATTTCTGTCACATCTGCAGTTACTTTCTCCACTGAAGTCTTGAACCCCTCTAAGTCATCCATGAGGGTTGGAATCAACTTCTTCCAAACTCCTTTTAGTGTTGATATTTTGACCTCCTTCCATGAGTCATGAACATTCTTAATGGCATCTGGAATGATGAATCATTTCCAGAAGGTTTTAATTTACTTTGCCCAGAGCCACCAGAGGACTCACTATGTATGGTAGCTATAGCCTTATGAAATACATTTTTGAAATAATAAGACTTGAAAGTAAAAATTACTCCTTGATCCATGGGCTGCACAAAGGATGCTGTGTTAGCAGCCATGAAAACAACATTTATCTCCTGTATATCTCCATCAGAGCTCTTGGGTGATCAGGCACATTGTTACTTGGAAGTAATATTGTGAAAGAAATCTTTTTCTTCCTTAGCAGAGGGACTCGACAGTGGACTTAAAATATTCAGTAAACCATGCTGTAAACAGATATGCTGTCATCCAGCCTTTCCTGTTCTCTTTATAGTGTATTGGAAGAGTAGATTTAGCATACTTCTTAAAGGTCCTAGGATTTTTGGAATGGGAAATGAGCATTGACTTCAACTGAAAGTCATCAGCTGCATTATCCTCTAATAAGAGAGTCAGCCCGTCCTTTGAAGCTTTGACACCAGCCATTAACTTCTCCTCTCTAGCTATGAAAATCTGAGATGCCATCTTCTTCCAATAGAAGGCTGTTTCATCTACATTGAAAATCTAGATATTTAGTGTAGCCACCTTCATTAGTTACCAGAGTTAGAGCTTCTGGATAACTTGCAGCGTCTACACCAGCACTTGCTACGTTACCCTGCACTTTTATGTTACAGAGATGTCTTCTTTCCTTAAACCTCATGTACCAACCTTTACTAGCTTCAGACTTTTATTCTACATCCATCCTCACCTCTCTCAGCCTTCTTAGAATTGAGAGCTAGAACCTGGCTAGGAATTAGCCTGTGGATTAAGGAAATGTTGTGGCTGACTTGATCTTCTATCTAGATCACTAAATCCTTCACCATATCAGCATTCAGTTACCAGTGGTGGCCAACTGCAATCAGAAAATATTAAATGGAAAATTTCAGAAATAAATAAATCGTAAGTTTTAAATTGAATTGAACAGAGCTACCTGACATAGAATTAAAGCCTATGTCCGGTACTTTAAACAAAAAAAATGATTCAAGGACCATAGAGAAAATGTGCTTAGAATAATTGTTTGAGACCAAAAGTATTTTGATGGTTTTTAATGTATTTATGAGCATACTATCTAGAAATTATATATATATATAATATAAAGTGAGTCCCAAAGGCATATATTAATATCAAATCATACTTAAAATATAATTTTATTGATTAATTTTATAGAAAACAATTAAACTAGAAAGTTGTAAAAATTAAAAACAACTCTTCCAAAATGTAAAGTTTCTCTTCCTTATGTGCATTTTGAGTATATTATCTTTGGACCTAGAATGCTAAGAAAATGGCTGGTTGACTGTTTGTCTTCTGCTTTTAAAGACACCATTAATTTTTCTGAGTTCAGGGACCATTAAAATTTAAAGTACTTTCCTCATGAAAACAAGTCTAAAGGGAATCAAAATACCTATTGAAGTGTTTCATCCTTTTGCTAATGTCTCAACGAGTACTTGAATCCAATATTGTATAAGTAGATATGCCAGTTATTCTAGTATTTCAGCTTTCATTGTACAGGGTAAAGTTTCTGATATAGATCTGGGAAGTGGTTTCCTTGATCAAGTCTTCAATTTATAATACTTCCAATTTCTTAATCTATACTAATTATAATTCAGTGCTAAATTTTGAGCTTGGCAAGATAAAAAAAAATCCTTGAACTTAATTTTTTTCTATGTCTAATGACCACTATTAGGAACGGTGCACTTGAAGTGTTTCTTTGAGCAAGTCGTGCCTTCTAAACTTTGATGCCTTTATATTGTCTGGATCCATCAGCTTCATTTTATCTTCATTTTCCCTCTTGACTAGTTTAGATTCCTTGTTGCACCACTGCAATCATTTCTTTGAAAACATAGAATTCCATTTCCCATTCTCCCTCCATCATTCTTACAAAAAAGAATGCTTCCATCATTTCTACACCTATACCAGAGCAGCTGGAAAGAGTCACACAACTGGGTAAAACATTGTATTAGTTTCCTAAGACTGCTGTAACAAATTTCCATAAATTTGATGACTTCAAACAACAGAAAATTATTCTCTTGAAGTTCTGGAGGTCAGAAACCTGAAATCATTATCAACAGACTGAAATCAAGTTGTTATCAGAACCATTCTCCCTCCAGACACTCTTAGATCTAAGATGTTGCTTGACTCTTCCAGTTTCTGGTGACTGCTGGCATTACTTGACATGTGACCCCATCACTCCCATTTCTGCCTCTGAGGACACATTGTCTCCTCCACTATGTGTCTAATCCCCTCTGCCTCATACTTGTACCATAATAAGGACACTTGTGATGACATTTATAGCATTTAGATAAATCCAAATAATCTTGTCATTTTAAGATCCTTAATCACAACTGCAAAAATTTTAGCATTTAAATTAACATTCACAGTTTCCAGGGATTATAACCTAATACATTTAGGAGACCACTTATCAACCTACCAGAAATAGTTTCACTTTAAATTCATGATCTTAAAATTCAAGTAGGTTCTCAACCCTGCCTAACAAAAAAATTTCCTATATCTACTGACTCTTCACAATGACTAAACATCTTCTGTCTCTGAAATTTTTCATATTATCTCTCCCAAATTTCTCTCTCATCACTTCATATTGGTCTTTTCAAATGACACTATTGTTTCCTGTTTTCACACTTTCCCCATTTGGTCTATTTAATTTAACTAGAGACCAAGATTGTTTATTCACCATTATATACTTAGCATTTAGTCAGACGTCTAGAACATAAAAATCACTCAGTCATTTCCTAAATAAACTAATTTCTGGGGCACAAATGACAAAATTTCACAATTTTATATTAGAATAACATTATGGCTGGTAATGTGAACTTGGGAGTTAGGGAGAATTGTATTTGAATCCTGGCTTCTCTGTGTTTTAGTTGCAGGAACTTGGGGAAATTAAATACTATCTTAATAGTTTACCTATCATCTCTTCAAAACCTGGGGGAGTCAAGCTATGACTTCTAAACCTGACCAGCTCTATGACCATGGAGAACCAATTTATCCTGTCACATCTCAGTTTCTTCAACTTTAAAAGGTTTGGCTTAATTTTAGTGATCTGTAACATTCAAATCATGCCTACTATTATTTAATTCCTTTTTTGTGTAAGATTCCAAATGCGAAAAGCCAACAGAATAGACAGAAGGAATTTCTTAAAATTTATATGAAAAATAGCTTAGCTATGCTGAATATTTATGACCATGTAAACTTTTCAGTGTTTGTTTATAAGTGAAATATAGTACATAAAAATGTTGGCCATCACAACATCTATCTTTCCAGATTTTATTGTGCATGATTGAGGAGTTGACAAGCCACACTATTGCCAATCATCTTTCATACTCATCATTTGACAGGTTAGAAAGCTGTGACAAAGAACTAATTTCAGTTCAGCTTGGGTTATTCTTTGCAACTTTCATAGAACTAGATGGATGTGTTTTATGTGAAATAGATGAGAATTTTGGACAACCCATTTGTGAGATGGATAGCTCAGAAACAGTGTGAGTTCACTGATGGAGATTTTATTTTGTATAATGTCAGGGCATAGAGAAAAATAGTTAACCTCTTTGGTACAATAAGACAATGTCATATACAGAACCCAATTGTTACTAATCAGAAGAATATTTTACAAATGATTGCAAGTCATCTTTTGATGACTTAAGAATTGAAGGCAAGGCCATATGGATAATAAATGCTTGATATCAGAACAATGAAGAATTTTTAAGAAAATTATACACTGACCAATGCAGAGGAAAGAACAACAAACTTAGAATCAGGGTTATCTAGTTTGTCACTGGCTCAAGCTTGCTTCATAACAGTGTATCACAGGAAGGCATATAATGCCAAAGGCTTTCTCTTGCACTAAAATATATTGACTCAAATATTGTGTGTCACATTCCTATAATATTTGTAACAGTTAAAATAATCTAATGCAAGTAACATAGGACTCAACCCAAACTATTTTAAAGAATAGGGATATTGTTATTTCACATAATACCAACGTCACAAATTCTTTCTAACCTGGGAAGTCTCATCTCCTCTTGGTTACAAAAATATCATACAGAAGTTACAAAAATATAATCTTATTACACAACTCTAAAGGGCCAAAAGAGACTTCCTTATGTCTTTAAAAAAATAACTTAAGACATTTTTTTGAAGTTTCATAAGTATATATTACAGAAAGAAAGGGAAAGTATGTATGTATGTGCACAAAAATGTACCAGGGTGTTTGTTTTGATACCCTGGAACATTTTTGTCAAACTAACAACTATACTGTGATTCCCCAGTTACTGCTAGTTGTACTGGACAAAGTGAGAAAAGAAAAGAATAAGCTCAAGAATTCAAATTCTCAGCTCAAGCACTTGCATAAATGATCTGAAAGTTTCTGTGTCTACCCTGAATGAATCCATATCTGTTATAGCAACAGGGCTAAGATTGTTAAAAACCAAACCCAGAGCCTCATTCTGCAACTGGCTAAATCACAACATAATTGAATTAATTCCCCACCTCATAGGGTTTTGCTGTTAAAGTAAGGGTATTGATTGAGATAAAATTGGAATCTGAAATGGGAATAGGACATTTGGGAAGTTTGTGATAAAAACCAGAGACACTAAACCCCTAAATTCTGATAAGTCCCTCTTGTCAGTAGAAGTTCCCATTCCACCCCTGTCTAAAAATATTTTCCTAAGGAATTTATAATGTTTTCCCCTGAGGCAGTTGCCTTTCAAAATTGTGCTGATTCTCCTTAAAACTCATTCCTAATATTCCTCTTTTCTTCTAGACCTATAACTAGACTCAACTCCCAATAGGCCTTGGAACGGATGTTTTCCAATGTACGCATAAAGGCATCTGGGGAATATGGCTAGGAATGAGTATTGAGGTTGTGGGATAATGGTGGAAGGAACATAAAGTTGGGTCAGGTTAAATTTATTGATATGAGCCTCCTAAGCAGAGATTCCAAATTTAATGTTGCAGCTTGGATGATTAAAAAGATTTCTAACAGTTTGTGTGACTGGTTGACTGAAACATGAACCAACAGGTGGCCTACACTAAATGAAATTGAAGTGCCAGAACTGCCTTGGGATGCAGTGAAAGGATCCAAAGGCTTAGGAAGACTGTAATGTTAGAATGAGTTTATCATGCAAGACCTGCTCGCCCATTCCTGGAGTGTCTAGAGTTCACAACTTCCACCATGGCTGAGAAACAAATTTATGAAAGGAGCCTCAGCATCCTTGAAGAGCCTGTAGCTGCTGTGTCTCTAGAGGTCAGAAATTACAGTGGAAACCACTGCCACTGAGTTGGGAAACCTAAAGGCAATGGGGATAATTTGATCCCTGAGTGGTTGGGGCCAAGAAACAACACTTAATCACCAAAGATATGGTTAACATAATGAACAGCAGAACCAAAGCAGCAATCAGAAGGGCCTGACTCACAGAGACTTAGGGCACAAGTTAGCTGATCATTGTGTTCCAGAAGTGAAATAGATTACCTAAGTGTTACTTGGTCCATATTGCAGAAGAGTTCTAGGTCAACTGAACTAAAGTCTAACTTGAATCATAGAAACAAAGAGTCATGGCCAATCAATTCCCAGACTCAAGCCAGTTTGCAGACTCCAGACCTCTTGAATAAAGATGAGACCAGGTTCCCTTGAGGAAGGACTTGTTGCATTGCTGGAAATTTGTATTATTAACCTTTCTCTCAGTCTTTCCCAAAGAGACCTGTGGTTTTTTACAAGGGTGACTGCACATTGGCAAAAAAGGAAATAATTAGATTGTTCTAAAATTACTAGACATTGGCTCTAAACTGACACTAAATCAAGGAGATTCAAAATGTCACTTTGGCTTACCAAAGTCAGAGTAGTGGCTTATGGAGGCCAGATGATCAATGGATTTTTAGCTTAGATTCATCTCACAATTGGTTCAAGTGGGTCCCAAAAGGGATTCTGTGGTTATTTCCCCAGTTCTAAAATTTGTAAGTGGGATAAAAATACTCAACAAGCACATTGATTCCCTGCCCCATGGAGTGATAGCTATTACGGTAAGAAAGACCATGTGGAAGCCACTAGAACTTCCTCTACCTAGAAAAATAATAAGCCAAAAGCAATACTGCACTCCTGGTGGGATTGCAGAAATTAGTGCTACCATCAAGGATTTTGAGAATATAGAAGTGGTAATTCCCACCACATCCCCATTCAACCCACTTGTTTGGCTTGTGCAGAAAGCAGATGGATCTTGGAGAATGACAATAGATTATCATAACCTTAACCAGGTGGTGACTCCAGTTGAAGTTGCTTTGCCAGATGTTTCATTGCTTGATCGAAGTAACACATGTTCTAGTACCTTGTTTGCAGCTCTTCAAATGGTAAATGCTTTTATCCTCATACCTGTTAAGAAAGACCAGCAGAAAGAGTTTGATTTCCATTGACAAGGTCAGCAGCATACCTTCAGTGTCCTGCCCCAGAGCTATATCAACTCTCCAGCCCTATGTCACAATTTAGTTTGCAGGGATCTTGATTGTCTTTCCCTTCCACAAGATACCATGCTGGCCCATCACATTGATGACATTGTTCTGATTGGACCTACTGAGCAAGAAGTGGCACCTACTCTAGACTTATTGGTAAGACAGTTACATATCAGAGGCTGGGAAATAAATCTGACAAAAATTCAGAGGGTTTCTATCTTAGTGAAATTTCTAGGGGCCCAGTGATACAGGGGCTGTAAAAATATCCCTTCTAAGGTAAAGGATAAGTTGTTTTTTTAGGCCTCACCTATAACCAAAAGAGAAGCACAGTGCCTAGTGGATCTCTTTAGAAGCAAGACATTTAGGTGTGCTACTCTTGCCCATTTACCACATGACCTAAAAAGTTTTTTGTTTTGAGTCGGATCCAAAACAAGAAGAAGCTCTGCAGTAGGTCCAGCCTGCCTTGAAAGCTGCTCTGCCACTTGGATCACATGACCCAACAGATCTAATAGCACTTGGAGTGGTAGTGGCAGATGGGGGTGCTGTTTGATCCTAAGGCAGGCCCCTAGATGTGAATCACAATACAGACCCTTAGGATTTTGGAGCAAGGGCCTTCCTTCCTGTGTGGATGATTAGTCTCTTTTTGAATAACTGCTTTTGGCTTGCTACTGTGCCTTAGTAGAGCCTGAACACTTAACCATGGGCCACAGAGTTACTAAGTGACCTGAGCTGCCCATTTGAACTGGATGATATCTGACCCACCAATACATAAAGTTAGACATGCATAACAGTAATCAATCATAAAATGGAAGTGGTATATTTGAAATTGGGCTCAAAAAAGCCTTGAAGGCACAAATAAATAACATGAAGAAGTGGCCCAAATCACCATCATACTGATTCTTGCTTCGTTACCTTTTCTCCTCCAGCTGGCACATATGGCCTCATGGGAAGTTTCCTGTGATCAGTTGACACAGGAAGAGAAAACTTGGGCCAGGTATGTAGGTGGTTCTGTGTGAGATGCCAGTACCACCCAGAAGTGGACAGCTACAGCACTATAGCCACTTTCTGGGACATCCCTGAAGGACGGTGGTAAAGGAAAATTCTCAAAGTGGATAAACCTTTGAGCACCTAGTTGTTTACTTTGCATGGAAGGAAAAAGAGCCAGAAGAGTGATTTTAGACTGATTTACAGACTTTCGCCAATAATTTGGCTTTATCGTCAGGGAATTGTAAGGAGCATAATGTCACAAAGAGATCTGGGGAACAGGTGTGTGAATGGGTAAAAATCATGAGGATTTTTTAAAAACTTTTTAATTATTATGGGTACATAATAGTTGTATATATTTATAGGGTACATGTGATGTTTTGATACAGGCATACAATGTGTATTAATCAAATCAGAATAATTGGGGTATTCATCACCTCAAGGATTTATCGTTTCTTTGTGTTAAGAACATGAGGATAATTGTGTCCCGTGTTAATGCTCACCAAAGAGTAAACTCAGCTGAGGAAGACGTTAATAATCAAGTGAATAGGACGACCAGTTCTGTGAATACCAGGTATCCTCCTTCTTTTCTTGGCCATTGTTGTTACTGCCCCATAGTCTCATGAATAATGTATCCATGGTTTCAGAGATGAAGCTTGTGCACAAGCTCAACAGCATAGATTTCCACTCATCCAGAGCCAAGCTGGCTACAGCCACTGTTGAGTGGCCAAATTGCCAGAACCAGGGAACTCAGAATTCTTGATATGATAGCATTCCTTGGGTAGTTAGTCAGTGACCTAACTGCAGGTACACTGTATCTCATTGGCTAGAACCTCATCTTATGTCTATTCTTAAACCATTAAATGACAAGAGGGCCAGAAGCCATGGCTCTCACCTGTTGTCCTAGCACGCTGGGAGGCTGAGGCCAGGGGATTGCTTAAACTCAGGAGTTTGAGACCAGCCTGAGCAAGAGCAAGACCCTGTCTGTACTAAAAATAGAAAATTTAGCTGGGCGTTGTGGCATATGCCTGTAGTCTCAGCACTTGGGAGGCTGAGGCAAGAGGGTCACTTGAGCCCAGGAGCTGGAGGTTGCAATGAGCTGTGATGATGCCACTGCACCCAACCCAGGGTGACAGAGTGATACTCTGTCTCAGAAAAAAAAAATGACAAGAGAAATGAAATCACCAGAACTGACTTAGACTCAGCAAAATCAACCTCTATGGCTAGAGAAGGGTCCAATTTGTATGCATATTTTGAGCTGGCCTCTGGACATGAGAACATTGCTTGTACATAGAGCCACTCAAAAATATTTAATGAATGAATAAGTTTTCAACAAGTAAAACGGAGAAAATGACTGTTGCATAGTCAAATGAAACTAGCTATGGAAACTATATTCTGTTTGTGGATTCCTTGCCTGCCATCTCTAATTGTGTCCTCCTGCCTTTTATAAATCTATAAAAGTCTGTGTCACCAGGCACAGACTAGAGACTTAGAGACTCATTGAATGTCACATCCATAAATTATATACATATATATGCAAATGACACTACTTAACTTTTCCTTTCCACATTCTTTCTCATCTCTGACTCTTATAGATTCATGTTATCATTACCTTATTTTAGGCTTTTACAATAGCCTTTTCTTCCTCTATGTCACCACACAGAAATCCACTTCCATAATTTTCTTCCTAATGCATCCTTTCTTTCATAATCTACTTCCCTACTTACAAGCCCTCAATGACTTCCAGTTGACAAAGGTATTGTGATGTGAACACTGTGTCCTCACATAGTGGAAGGACAGAAGAGAAGAGCAAAAAGGCCTGCCTAGTGTCCTCCAGCACTTTTATAAGGTCATTAATCCCATTCATGATGGTTCTGCCCTCATGACTTAATCACCTCCTAAAGGGCCCACCTCTTGATACTCTCACATTTGGGTTTAAATTCCAACATATGAGAATTTTAGAAGGACACACACATTCAAACAATGGCAGTACTTTAAACACATAACTTATTTAATTCTTATACCAACCCTATGATGCGAGTACTAATATCCCCATTTTACCAGTTGTGGAAACTAAGCCACAGAAACATTAAATAACCCTCCTAACACAGATAATAAGTGACATAGACATATTTTAATCCAGAGTCCTAAAGATTATTCCTCACAATGCTGATTTTCTCTATGTACACTCATGAGATAGGTGATCTCATCCTATGTTACGGTTTTGAATGACTCTTCATATAGAGTTCTCATACATTTACATATCCAGCTTGCATAAATCAAATCATGCCTCTCTTTTGTGCAGAATCCTCCACTGGTTTTCCATCTCATTCAGCGTGAAAGTCGAAGTCTTTGTGATGCCCTGCAAAACCTTTATGATCTGGCTCCCTGCTACTTCTCTTCACTTATGCCTTGTAACTTCCCCCATAGCCTTGCTCTTCCTCTAACACCCCTCCAGCCACAGTGGCTTCCTTTTGTTCTTCAAAAACAGGAAACATACTTTTACTTCTTGGCAGGCACTTTCTGTTCCATTTGCCTGGAATTCTCTTATCCAGATACCTGCAAGACTTCCTCACTTCTACTGGGTCTCTGCCCAAATGTTCACCTCATCAGAGAGGCCTTTCGTGACCACTCTAAATGGTATCATCCCAGCCTTCCCTTAATTCTTTATATTAATTCATTTGTATTTATAAGATTTGTCACTACCTAATGCATTGTTTTTATCGGTTTATGAGTATATTGTCTAAGTTTATGAATTTCATCAGGGAGGAGTTTTGTTCTGTTCACTGCAATATCTCCAGGTTGGCTCAGCATATGAGTGAAAAATAAATATTTATGGAAGAAAAGAAGGGGAGGGGAAAGAAGGAAAGGGAAGGAGGGAAGAAGATTAAGGTAGCAGCATTGTTTGAAATAAAGGATAAAAGTAAATAAGAATAGTTTCCTGATGCTTCTCTTGATCCTCCTCGGGAGTACCCAAAGTTGAGCTGCTGCTGCTGTCTGGACACAGTTAACAGCTGGATTAGAACCTGTTCCATGTATTAAACAGATCAATAAGACAGAAGGTAGACAATGATGTTCTATTCATCAGTGTTCTTATCAATAATTTTTTCATGTTCTTTCTATTCCAGAAATTTTCTGAGAATCAATGAAGACACTTCATATAAAAGGATAATCATAAATTTTATTGTTGCAGGCAAATTTATGGGATTAATAATCCTTCAAATTTTACAACTGCAATATTAATAAAAATATTACACAAAAAATAAAGAACAAATTGTTCCTCCTATATGATCATATGAAATATGCCTGAAATAATCTATATGGTACATATCATTTACCCTCATACTACCTCTATTCAAAGTAGAACAGTAATGTGTACATGTTTAACCTTAACAAATTATAACTGTAAAAATAATTATAGCATAAAATATTGGCATAGCTGAACTTCTTGGATTCAGGGATCTTGTCTCAAAGATAGTGATTTCCCAAAAAATGGGCGGGGTTCAGGGCAAAGTTTAGCTTCAAGGGTAAAATCCATGGTTTTTATTCTTGGCATTCATTATGCCAAAGAATTCCATCTTAAGAAAAGACAGGTGTCCAGTAAACATTTGTTGAAACTGTAATGGTTTTATTTTGGCTCCTATCAACAACCAAGAGACAAGGATTCACAATGATCTGACCTTCTTCTTGGTTGCCTGACCAAAACCATATATATATATAACAAAGACAAAATAAAATTAAGTGTTTGGATGTTGTCTTTCTAAAGTTTCTCGGAAACCATGATAGTATTTGGAAAGGATTCATTGCCAGCTTTGGGAAGTCTGACATTGCATAACTGTGGTTTAAATACCTTTCTTAACACAATTCACTTTTATTTTAGATAGGGGACAAGGGGTAGTTAGAAGCACTTCTTACAGTCTAGCAGAGTTGGTTAGGATCATCTTCTGCGTATTCCAGAATGTACCATCTAATAATTCTGTGGGTCTTACCCTCAATATGGTTTCAACTTTTCCAATTGTGTCTTTGAAACTCTTTTTGTTTGTTTATTTTTAACTTTTTTCCATTTTTCTTAAGATGGAATTCTTTGGCATAATGAATGCCAAGAATAAAAACCATGGATTTTACCCTTGAAGCTAAACTTTGCCCTGAACTCTGCCCATTTTTTTAACATCACCAGTTGCATTCACCATTATTTGAATAGAAATTTCTTACCCCCTACACAGCCACTGGCAATGACTGTTTTGCCTACCTCAGCTTTTGAGACTGAAATTCATTTCACAGAGATTCCTTGAAAAAAATAAAAATAGAGTCCTAATGCTGGGAAAGCTGAAGGGTTTCAACATACTGATTTAAATGTTGCCCATCAGATTATTTTTCTCAGCTTTTTTTCTGGAGAAATTTATGTACACTGGGTGAGTGAGGCAAGGCAGGGGAGTAAGCAGTGAGAGGGCTGCTATGCTTTCCCAAAGATGGAGTGGTGACCCGGGCTTTCCTCCTCTCTCAGAACTGAGGCTACAGACAGGGCAGCACTCCCCTGCAGGCAAAACTCTCCCAAATTGCCTTACTCCTGCCTAGGCTTCCTAATTCTACTTTCTTAAGTATTAATTAGCAAATGAACCAATCCAAAACCACTTAAATTTTGGCTATTTACACACTGATTCTCACTTTGTGAAGAAAAGGGGTAGGTTAAATTACTTTATAAAAAAACAGTGCGGTGGTGCCAGCATACTTAGTTGTTTAATTTATATTTAATAAGAAAAAGAAAAGAAAAACTGTGCCTGTATTACCCCTTTCCGTACACACTCCATGCTTTATATTTTCTCCTGACTTTACATGGGATTATTAAAAGGGAAAGAACTTTCATGGAAAAGTTATTGCTATAATGTGCCGATTGTTACATTAATTTCCACCCCAACCCCCAGGCTCTATTGCTTGGCAGGAATTTTGGACTTTACTCAGGAACTGCTTAGTGAGCTTGTCGGTGGATGGGATTAGTTTAATCTCCTCTCACAAGCTTCTAAGCACTGGGAGAGGTTGGCGTGAAGGAGGAGCAGTGGTAAAATGGGAGGGCAGAGATGAGGAAAGAAAGGTTGCTGATGACCAATGCCAAAGTTTATTTTTCTTAGAACTAAATTTGAATAGTGAGGAGAAGAGAGGGAGGGAGGGAAGGAGATGGCAGGCATGGTGGTGAATAGGACTGTTAAACTGGGATGGGTGGTGGTGATGTCTTCATGGTTTCATTGTGCTTGGAGTCCCTCCAAGCCCTGGGAGCAATACACAAACGAGAGGGAAAGAAGGTGGGGCGCGTAGAATGATGATTAGAATCCACAAATAAAGAACACTAAGAAAAGGGGGGAAGGAGTTTCTGGATGTGAAGGGAGTGCAGGAATTTGACACATTCTGGCGAATCTTACCCATCATGAGGATGGTTTAGGGGGTGACCACATAAGATTATGACAGAGTTCCCAACTTCTTATCCTTCTTGATCAAAACTCTGGGGAGTCTAAATCATTTGGACTAGACGAGTTTTATGACACAAATTTTGCAAAATGTTTTATGACCTCTATTGTGCAAGAAAAATATAAGGAGTTATTATTACTACTGTCACTGGAACATCTGATCATACCTGAGACAGATTTGGTTTACATACTGGGAAACAGTAAAATTCACTGTATTTAATTTAAACTGTTAGTATATACTGCTTCCTATCTTTAATAATAGATAATAAAACTTTACCAGTAAATGAAGTATGTTTCTCTTTATTCTTTTATAGACAATGGGATTAATTTTTTAAAAACTACTATCCTATTCTGTAATATTCAATTTTAAACCTGAAAAACATTTGTTAGATAAGACTACAAGTTCTATTTTTGGTCCCAAAAAGGAGTTAGATGCTCTCCCAAGATTATCTTAAATTGTAGAGGGTAAAAAATTGTGATTTTTGTTTAAGGACATTTTATCTTCTAAATTTTCCTGTCAATTATGTTGTATATTTATATCTCTGTGTTTAGTTCCTGAAAATTTAGATCTAAATTTTTAAACTGAGAGGTATTTTGCATACTTTTCCTTTGTATTTCTGGTTTTTTCATCTATAATAACAACTCATTAAAAAAATTATCACATATGTTTATGAAACCAATTTAATGTCCGTAGAAAGAATGAACGATTAGAATATTGAGTACATTTTTGTGTGAACTCCATTCTTAAAGCTGCATGCATATTTTTTGAAGATTTACTCCTTGATCAGAAATAATTCCACAAACTAGTTGCCAAATTTGTTTGTTATTCTATATTTTGTTCCTTATTCTATATTTTTATGGATTTGGCAATTGTTCTAGAGTTTTTGAAAAAAAAGGATCCTTGATTTGTTTACCTTCTAAACTGTAGATAGATTTCTAATTCATTACTTTCTCTTCTTACATGATTCATTATTTGAGAGTTTCTTCTATTGTTCTTTTCCAATCTATTTATCTTAAATGTATAGCGTATTAATATTTTCAGCCCTTCTTTTTTCCAAATATAATTATTTAAAAGCTTACATTTCTCTTTCAAATTACCTCTCTATCTTTCATAGTTTCAATATATTTATATTTCATATATAAAATATGTGTATCTCATAGGTTTTAATTATCATTGAGTTCTAAGTATTATTTAATCTTAATGATTTATTAATTGGCCCATTGTTTACTTAAAATGCTTTTAAATGTCCAAATGTAGGCATTTATTGATGAATTTGTCTTCAATGTTCTTTATTTCCAACTTAATTGTATTAAATTCCATAGAATGCAATTTCCATGATATTTTCATAATAAGGAAAGTTTTGAAATTTGCTTTATGGTCTAATAAGTCATCATTTTTTATGAATGTTCTTATGCACCTTAAATGAATGTGCATTCAGCAATTAGTGTAAGAGAACGCACATGAATATTATGTCAGTTTTATTAATTTTGTTTTGCTAAACTGCAATATTACTGATTTATTTTAATCTGCATTATCTATCAATTTTGCATGCTGTGTGTTAAAATCTGCACTATCATTTTCTTCTTGCTCACTCAGCCACACTAGACACTTTGTGTTTCTCAGTGCCTCAAACATATTCAAAAGTCAAGGTCTTTGTTTTTAAAGTATTGTGGGGTTCTTTTTCCCCAGATCTGCATGGCTTGCTCCCTGACTTCCTTCAGGTTCCTTGACCTTCGTAGTAAGGATGGTTATGATAGAAATGGTCAAGTGAAAGTCTCTGAAACTGGTTCCCCCAATCCCTTCTTTCTGCCAAGATGTTAAAACAGAAATAGGACTGTACTCTGGGAATAACTGAAGATATTAGTCCCACCAACAAAGTTTTAAATGATACAGAGTTAGAGTCCTCATCAAATCCCCATTTAGCTTACTTTTGTTTGGCTCCTACAAAAACCAGATTAGACTAACATAAACCTAAACAACAGATAGCCTCATACATGGCTCCTCTGTCTTTACTGCAATGGAGCAACAAAATATCTGGCACTTTATATGTGACTATTGGTCTGGAGAATGCCCTATTTTCAATCCTCATCAGCAAGTTCATGTTTATGTGTAAAGAAAAGAGCAATGACTTTAAAATGTCATCTACTGAGAGCTCAATCAATTCCACCTGTAGTTCTTTAGGTGACTTGGTGATATAAACCAGGTGAGACTGAAATGCTAATTTGAGTGTGATGTCATGATTTCCAAAGTCAGTGAACCTTTCTTTGTATTCTCCAATTAACAGGTCTATAACAGCTGCATATTCTTCAAATGACTCGCATATATCATCCTGTTCATCAGTGACCTTTGCTAACGGGAGAAAATGTTCATCCAAAATTTCCTTTTGAAGAAGTATTTTGAAAAAAGATAGCTTTTCCAAAATGCTTGTATTTTTTTGTGATGGATCACCTATAGGCCTATTAATAGTTTAACCTTGCAAAGAAATATTCAAGTCATTTTGATTTGACATGATATCACAAAGCAATGCTGCATTCCTATAGAAATCTTCTTTCAATAATTCACACTGCTGATTCTGTTCTTCATGAATGTTATTATTTGTTCTCACAAAGACAGACTTTTGGCTATCACCTGTCCCTGCGATAGCCAATGCACTTTAGAATGATACGGCAAATCCACACTGAATACCTCATGTGCAAGTTTAGGATGTTACAAAACAGAGGATGTCCTGTTGCATTTGCTGGAATATAATTAATGATACTTATAACTTGTTGCAAAATGTCACTTAAATAGTAGCTTCCGCACAGAGATTTTGCTGATGCAAGATACAATGAGAAGGAATGAAAGCATCTGGATTTGTTAATAATTTTTTAAATCAGTACAATAAACCCTTCATGTTTTTCTATCATGGAAGGGTACCATCTTTACATACATTCACTAAATTTGCCAATTTCAGTTCAACTTCACAACATTTATCTTGAAATTTGTTGAAGACACCTATTCCCTGTGTTCTATTTGCAAGAGTGCCCAAAGCGAATAACTGTTCATGGCAAAGAAAATCTTCTGTTATGACCCAAAGGAAGTATAAAACCTGTACCAAGTCAGTACTATCAGTTGATTCATCCAGAGAAATTGAATAATTTATATTTTCCTTTTGAAGTATTGCATGAAATTGTTCTGTTAAGTTGAAGGCTAAGTCATGATTCTCTTTGAAAAGAGGCAATTGTTTGTACTTTGAAATGTTATTGGGGTTGAAGCATCCTACAACTTCAACAATGCATTCTTTCACAATTTCTACATCACCCTTTTTTCCCCGAGTATATAAACTGCTTCATAAGTTGCTTCGGTGGCATTTTTCCAGGTCTTATTCCTGCATGAAAGAATTGTCTTTGCTTTTGCTTTTCATCTTTTAATTTCTGCAACACAGCTTTTGTGCCTCTCCCTCTAATTTAAAATATTTGTAGTCCTTATGAGTGTTATAATGCTGATTAAAATTGAACTTCTTTAATGTTGATATTGCAGTATCATAAGCAACCAAATCATCTCAACTTTAGCAGAAACAGGATGATACTGTAATTCCCAATCCTCATTTTAAAAATCTGTTTTCTTCCTTCAGTGTTCTCTTGGTCTTCTTTGACATGATGGACTGGTAAGCAGACAGAACTAAAAAAATACTGTCAAGCTGTGCAACTATTCACAAATTCCACTCAAATAGAAACACAGTGCACCCTTGTCAAAAGCTGATAACAGACGGGCATACCCAACCCCCATAAACTCTAGCCAACCAGCCTCCTGTAGTGGTGCCAGTCAGGTGGGGGAAGTTAGAACTAAATCTTGAGCATAGCAGCTGTCAATTAAGTCCTTATGGCTTGCTAATGTTCTAATTGTGCTGGTCAATCTGGGAGGATTATTTTGTTGAAACTTATTCTTTGGTATTTTAAATAAGTTCATTTTAAAAATAAAATAAAAATGTATTAATAAAAATAAAAGGATTTGCACTGTAAAATTCGAATTTAGTCAAAATGCCACACTTAAGGACCTAGAAGGCCACATGTGGCCTTAAAGCCTTAAGTTCCCCACCCTGGTCTATTCACTAAGTATGGAACATGTACCCAGCAAAATGCATGAGAAAAAAAAGATCTAGAATTAGTTGAAGGAGAAAATGATGAATATCAATTATAGTCTTAAGGAACAATTGCTACTGTGGGGACTATAGACTGTAACTTCAATTAATCTTGCTTAACCATTTATTAATGATTGACAATTACCCTGAAAATCCTAACAGATCAGACATGTAGGAATCCCTGTATGTTGCAGAGGTAGGGGGTATGCTGGGCATCTTTCTTACCTTATTTCCTTTATCTTGACTTTAGATATTTCTGTGGCAACAAGCTGTATGCAAGGCCAACCTAACAGCACCATAACTGAACTTCACCTATAATTTGGGGGAGTTTTGCAGCAAAGATTCTCACCTGTCACCTCTTAGGAGCCCTTCAGCTCTGCTGCTGCATGCTTGCAAACCTGGAATTAAGAGGGAATGAACACACCTAAGCCACCACTTAAGAAATGGGAGACAGAAACCAAAGGATTATAAAAACTGCAAAACAGTTCTGTAAAGTGTTTGAAACAATTACCACTCTTATCATCAGTATCTGGAAAGTGCCATTTTAGTACATTTTTACCAAAACTTAGTATCATCTGTCTACTTAATTTTAACCATTTTGTTGAGATAGTATGTGTGCTTATCACATTTTGGTTTAATTTACATTTTCTCAATCACTTATAATGTTGAGAATCTTTTCATACATGTTTATTGGACATTTGGGTATCCTCCTTTATGAAGTTCCTGTTAAAATCTTTTATTAATTTTTCAATTGAATTGTCTACTTTTTATATTGATTTGTTGAAGATCTTTATATATTATGTAGAGGAGTCTTTGGTGCATCTTTGTATCAAAATTGATTCTTTTCTCTTTAGAATGTCTTTTAATGAATTAGCTGTCTTTATTTTGACATATCTGATTTATCATTATTTTCCATTCTGGTTAGTGTTTTTTTGTGTCCAATTAAAGAAATATTTACCTGTGCCAAGGGCATAAATATATTTCCTCATATTATTTTTTAGAAACCTTGTTATTTTTACTTGTATACAATCCAGTGGACATTGATTTAGCGATAAGATGTGAAGTAAGGATTAGATTCATTTTTTTTATCTCCATGTGGATGTCCAAATGATACAGCATCATGTGTGAAAAAGGTTTTGTTCTCACTCTACTGCTCTCTAAAATTATAAATCAAGTATCCATTCATTGGTAGGTCTGTTTCCAGACTCTTATTCCATCATATTATTGCCTACACTTGCATAAATACCACCTGGTATAAATTACGGTTAGTTTTACAATAAGCCTTGATACATAGAAATGTAAATAACTCACCTTTGTTCTTCTTTGAGATTATCTTGAATATAGTTTCCTTTTGGGATTTTTATATGAAGTTTGACTCAGTTTTACAACTGCAAAAAAAAAAACTCGTCTGCTAGAACAATGACTGGGTTAGCAATGAACCTATAAAACATTTTGTGAGAAATGACATCTTTGCACTACCGACCATGGGCTATTACCCTATCGACTTTTTGGAAACTTCATGCAATATTTTCTGTAGTTTTTTTTTTGTGTGAGGAATTTTTACATTAAAAAAAAGAGATCTATTCATTCATATTTGAAGTTTTTGATGCTAGTTCAAAAACTAATTTGGTTGCTACTATAGAAAAAATGTCATTAATTTTACACATCAATTTTTATTAATGTTTTTATATTGATTATTGATTCTAATTTTTTTTGAAAGTCCTTTAGAGTTTTCTATGTAACTCTTCAGAAACTCTTCAGAAACTATGAAACTCTTCAGAGTTTTCAACAGTCTGTTGTCTAAGAATATTTTATTTTTCCCTTTCAATCATTATATTTGTATTTTTTCTTGTGTTGTTTGTACTGACTGGGATATTCTGTACACTTTAAATAGATAAGCTGGTAGCAAGAATCTTCATTTTTTTCAGGATGAGAACTTTTAATGATTCATGATTAAGTATTATTTTTTCTGTAGTCTATTTTTTATTGGATAGTCTATCAGTTAAACAGTAAAGAAAGATCTTATCTATTCCTAGCTTCATATCTCTTTCTTTTTTTTAAGTCATGAGTGGGTTTGAATTTTATCAAATCATTTTTCTATATATACTGAAATAAGATATTCTTTTTTTTCTGTTAATATGGTAAATAACATATTGACTTTTGATAATTAAATAAACTATTTACTGAAAAACAAGCTCCACCTCCCCTTGGTTATACTCTTTCTATATAAACATGAGTTCAATTTTCCTATGTTTTTTAAAAGACAATTATTAGTTTTCTTACACTGCAGTATAAAATGCATATAATTAAATGGACAAATTTTATTAATTCCTGTTAATACCATCCCCCAAAATATGCACTATTCTGACTTTTATCATAATAGATTAGATTTGACCAGTACTTGAACTTTATGTACATATAATTATATGTTTATCTGTACAATGTGGACTCCCATGTGTCTAATTTATTTAGTATCAGGACTATTTGTCATCGTATGGTGGTTAATCTGTATTTTACATTAATGTATAGCATTTTGTTGTATGAATCTGCCACAATTTGGTCTTCAAGTTTGGGTAGCATGAATGAAGCTGCTGTCCATATTTTCCTTCCTTTAGTACATATATCATTCATTTCTATTGAGTTCATACATAGTAGCAGAATTACTAATTCATACCATATAATATACCCAGGGTATTGAATACTGCTAAAACTTTATCAAGGAGGTTGTATCAATTTAAATTTGCACCAGAAATGTATGAGAGTTGTAGTTGCTGCATATTCACCAAAAGAGTTGCTGTGATTTTTTTTAATCTCAGCCATTCTAGTGGGAGGGTAGTGGTAGCTTATTGTGGTTTTAATTTGCGTTTTCCTGATAACTAAAGATTTGAAGATATTTTTATATGCTTATTGGACATTTGTATATCCTGTTTTCTGAAGTGACTGTTTAGTATTTTGCCATTACTTAAATGGGTTTTATATCCTTTTGTTACTCATTTGTGGGAGTTTTCTATGTGTTTCAAAAGAAATAGAACGTGTATATTGCGAGTATTTTCCCAGTCTTACAATTGATTTTTCTCATCCTTAATGGCTTTTATGAACCTTAATGAACTGTCATTTTTAATTCTAACACATTAACTGCCCTGTGAGCTGTATTTAGTTCACACTAGTTTTGAATCCAGGGCCTCATGAAGTATATGTAACTCATGTCTCTTCACCTTGGGATCTGTGTGAACTATTTTTCAAGTTGTGTATAACTCACACACAAAAAACAATAAAAAATAACAAATTTTGTATTAAATTAGAAAAGATCATTTTGTTTTTGAAATTTTTATTCTATTTTTGTAATAAAACACTATGACCTTAAAGAAATTTTTTCTTCTAGTTTGGCAGTAAATGTGTTTTTGAAGCTTAATTTATTAATATTTTATGGCTAGTGGTTAAGAAATCTGCTTAAGATATCTTTGATTACACTAAGGACATAAGCTTTTCTTTCATACTATCTTCTAGAATTTTTTTTTATTCTTGTTTTACTGTTTGCTTTTACATCTACAATTCTTCTGCAGCTGAATTTTGGGCATGGTGTAAGATGGAGGTCAATATTCATATATTTTAAAAATGTGGATATTCAGTTGAACCAGTGCCATGTATGGAAAAGACCACGTCTTCTGTTTTGCAGAGTATACTGTTTCACAGTGTGGTTCACAGAACAGGTACTTATACATGTACAGATGTGTTGGTTTTAGTGTGTTCATTAGTTTTGTTTTATATCAATATTTTTTTTGTTATTTTGACTCTTCACATATCCATACATAATCTAGAATATTTTTTGAATACCACCTATTCTATAGTATCTAACATACTATGTTTACCCTTCAAACACTTCTTGGGTCCTTCCTCCATGAAAATTTTTGTAACCATGCCATCTCATATCAGCTTCTTCCTTTGAATTTCTGTGAGACTTCAAATTTTTAAAGCTTACAGATCTATTATAGTTAAAAGTAGAAAAGAACTTCGGAGACTTTTAGCTAGCCAATCCTATTTTACAGAAAGGAGTCTGAGACAGAGAAGTGAGATAAATGAGAATAACATGTAATTTTACATCACGTGTGTTGTTAAACATACATATTTAACAACATGTATGTATATACATAATTAACAACATACATGTTTGTGTTACATCTACACACACATATACATGTTTAGGCACACGTAACATACATGTATGTGCTACACGCTCTTAGTTGATCCCCTTCTTGAGTTTTTTTCTTCATTACCTCCCTTGGTTCTAAATATATAATTCTATTTACTTGCCAAATATACTGAATTAATTTGGAGGGGCCTTAATATATAAAGGCCCCCAAACTATAAAATAGGTAGAATTTGCCAATCATTCTTGATAACAGAAAATTAACTTCAATATACTTCTTCAATCTATTTTAATTCTCTCTTTCTCTCTGCTTCATCAGGCTAGAAAATAAGAAATGCCAATAAAACATGCTGAGGTTTAATAGTATTGATTCTGTTCAGAGTTTTGCAGAATAGTGTAAGAAGAATCCAAAAAAAAAAAAAAAAACAAAGACACATTGTCACTCCAAGCATCAAGCATCACAAAATGTCTAGGTGGTTTGTCAACGAGCAGTGAAATCCCCCTCTGAATGGAAACATTAAAAATTCTTCCCACTGTGCCTCTAAAAAGCCTCTTGTGCGCCGGGCTGGACTCCGCTGCCAGGCCTAGTGGGACATTCCTCATCTCTCGGCGCTGAGATCCTCCAAGTGTCTGTCAGCCATTTGCGGCGCTTGGTGAATAGGTCCGCATTACCTCATGCTCTCGGAAAAGGTGGCAAAACAAGCCGGTTGTCTGTTCCTTCTGCTTACTATTTATTTTAGGCAAATGTGAGTCCTTGGGTTTGAGACGGAGTGCTGGTGGTAACTAGAGCGCAGGATAATAGCCTGAAGGAGGCGAAGGGGAGGGATTGGCAGCCAGCTCCCACTTGGGAAAGCGTGAGGAGGCGGTATGCGGGGGCGAACGGGGAAACGTGAGCTAAAAGAAAAGTCCAAGTGTGGGTCTGGAATCCTTCAACGGAGGCAGAATACCGACTAGTGGAGCAAATTAAGTCTTTTCAGGGGCATCCAGATAAATGATTGGTTTGCATTCAGGCAGAAAACACCATTATTTCTGGCTTTGTGTAGTGTAAATTAGAGAAAAGAGATGGCAATTCCTGCTCTGTAACCTGAATATATGAAAGAGATAAGAAACGTGCGGGGAAGTGAGGGAGAGGTACTGCGGACTTTTCCTTAAATTTAGGACAGTACATTTGTTGAAGAAGATATTTTTAAAAATACATAATTAATGAAAAGTAGAAGGAAATATATATTCACTTGCTATGTAAAACATCCACCCTAAATTGCGCAGAAGTTGCTCTCCAGGTGAGGGGTGACCGCTTCTCAGGTGCACGTTCGCCGTCCTAGCCACACAAACAGGGGGCGGAGGCCGCCGGCAGTCCAGAGCAGTTAGTTCCTACCAGGGTTTTGATATTTCATTTGAACCAGAATCTCCTTAAATAACTTAAATCAGAACAATCTCCTTCAAGAATTAGGAGTTTTGAAGTAAAACAAAAAGTGCTATTTCTGTGTTTGTGAAGAAACTCATTTCTCATCCAGCTGTTATGACGTCATGACAGAGAAATGCAAACAGATTTATTTTAACCTTTGATGGAAAAAAAATCACAGAATAAAAGCAATTTTAGAAATTCATACAGTATATATAAACTTAGGATGCTAAAATTTCAGTGTTTTAAAATATAATGTTTATGTGTGTTATGGCTATTAGATTCTATTAATAAATTATTATAAAAGGAAAAATGAGCCTCTTTAAACTTTAGAAGACATCGGTTTATGTTATTAAAAGTTGGCAAAAGCAATTTTTTTCTTTATATCTTTAGAGTCTATGAGATAAAACATTTTGTGAAGTTTAGAGGCTGACTTAACCACAAATGTACATGCCGAAGTTGAAGATTCTTTTGTATTGATAAAAAGAGATTTTGATGTGAAAGACGAAAAAGAGTGGGCACAAATAAGAGAAATATACATACAAACACCCCTACATATAAATGTAAGGCACGAGAGGTATAACACAGACACACATATGCAACACACATACTTAAATATAGAAATATATGTCAGTATACTATACAAATGGAATTGAATGTTGGTTTTGTTGTATACAGTTGTGTGAACTTGGACTGCCTAATTAGTACCTCTAAGTTACAATTTTTTTCTATGTAAAATAGGTATAATAATTCCTATCTCATAGGGTTGTTTAAATGACTAAATTAAGTGATATCACATACATAAAGGGTTTAGTATTGCATTACGGAAATGTGGTAAACGTTCCCTTGGTTTTTGATACCAGTATCTTGGTTCACTGACTTTTGGTTGTCTGTTTGCCTATTAATTAAGAACCCCTTTTATTAATAATGAAGGATTCAATGAAAAAGATAAAAAGTCTTCATTATTTAGGGACAAAGACTAAAGAGATTGTTCAAACACATTCTGAGTATTTTACCAATATTAGTGCAAGGAAATAATATGTGAAGTTAGGGATGGGGGTGTCTATACAATGTTAGTCTGTCTTAATGACTGTAAGGAGACTGGATTAGTTAAATTTCCACAAATACAGACATCTTTTTGTTTTTCTGCATTTTATTTATGGAAGTACAATTTTGTGCCAGGCTAATGTTTCAATTGTTGGAAAATACTCTACCCGTCATATACACATGAAAACCTGGATATTGCCATGGCAGTGGGGAAGGCTGACCTGGATTCCTTACACTGTGAACTCTTCAAAACAAACAAACTTAGACCGTGGGACCACACAGCCTATTTTAATCAGCATTAGTGGCTCTGACAGCCAGAGGCTCCTTTATCTTCTCTGTTTGCAACAATTTGCTAATGATACTTAAAAATGCCTGATGTTTGCCAATGATTCCAGAGCCACCTTCTTCAACACAAAAAGATAAGAGTAGGGAGAAGTTGAAGAACAGTACCCACATAAACAATTTTTGACTGGGCAGTTAAAGAAATTTAAAAGAAAAGCAGCACAAAGGGATAAAATGGTTTTCATTCCAGAGAGATAGGTAGTAACACATTAACTTTAAAGCCCTTTAATCTGTTGTTGGAATAGAAAAGGTATTTATAAATAAAAATAATAGTTAGCATGGAATTTTTTTTTAAAGATCAGCATACCCAGCCATCAGAAGAAATAACCGATGTGGAAGTATTTTATGTTATATAAAACTCTGTAGCAGGGATCCCGAACCTGTAATTCAAGCAATGAATGGGCTCGGGGAGGCCTATATATTTCTGAAATTTTAGGCAATATTATGAGCTTGAGCACATCTTTGCCATTTTTTCTGGATTGAAGATCAACATCTCTCAACATATTTTAACATGGCTTATTACCTATAAAAATATTATTATGATCTTTGTTATTATCATAGTCTTTGCATTTTACTAGGTAGTTAAATTTTAAGGTTGTTACATTGAAAAGTAATTTTAAAATGTATTTCAAGAACAATCAAGAGTAATAACTCTACTGCTGGGAATTTATTCTAAATAAACAATCCAACAAAAGAATAAGTCAACAAACAAGTATGTATCAACTCAAAAGCTTTTAACTGTCTCAATTAAAAAAATAATTTAAATAAGAATATTTTTCGTCTCCTGTATCAAGAAGTGTAAAGACAAGAGTTACGTGGTTAGGTAATTCAATAATTAACTAACCTGCCCCACTCCCCTCCATATTTCTGCTGGCCCTTTTTCAAGACTTCACTTATCACTCAAGACTAGGCTCCCCAGCTATTAGAATGACTACAGCAGCTCCAAGAATGAAATGAATACAGCAATGTCCAGAGTCAGGAAAATGACAGTTTTATTCATGTGTCCTTATTTAAAAATTAGAAACTTTTCCCAGAATTCCCTCAAATATCCCTTCCCTCTTATTGGCCAGAATTGTGTTATACCCTTTGCCCAAAACAATCATTGGCAAAGGGATGATCAGATTCATTCCCTGCAGCTGGAAGGAGGCCTGGGCCACTCTGAAAGACAAGGTTTCTCAAAGGAGATTGAAAAAAGTTAGACATCTGTTAGCTAGAAGAAAGCTGGGGGATGGCTACTGCAAAGACAAGTATCAGTATTGGCCACAATATACTGCCTAAACACTTTGTTTTAGGGAAAACTATTTGTTATGGTAAAATATTTCACAAATGTGGAAAGAATTGATAGGAATACAGTGAACACCTGTGTACCCAATCACTCAATTGGGTCAGATTGTCATTAAAGAAAGAAAACTATAAATATATTTTGGATCACATCTATACCCAGCATTCATTATATTCCCTTCTCCCCCAGCCATGACTGAATTCCTTATTTATCTTTCTCACGCTTAATTTTAAAATTGCGTACATATTTTTTTTATAGTAAGGAAACTCTAGAAATTAATTTCATTTGCGGTTTTCATTCTTGGGTAAAGAAAATAGAAGAAATATAAAGTTTGTGAAAAGAAAACAACTAATAATATTATATTCCTAATAATTACTGATTACAAGGTTTTAGTTTCTTGTGGTCCTAAATTTTGCTTCACCAAACTCATTTAAGCAATTGAGTCAAATAATGAATACATAGTACAAGAAATGATATTTCAAGTAAATAAGCTGATTAGAAACCATCTACCACTTCTGATCTAAAAATTTTGATGAAATATTTCAGTGACTATTATGTCCCTTCAGCTAATAATAGCAGCAGAAACAAGAAATAAACGAAATCTAATTTCAATATATAGGACACTGCATAAGGATCATGCTTGGAAATCCGACTCAATTTCTAACATCTCTGTTTTAAATATGCACCTGAAAATGTGGGCACAGTGGCACTAGGTGACCAGGAGAAAGCCTTGATATTGCTATTAATATATTCATTCCACAGGGAAATTTCCAGACTATGAAAGTGTCCTGCTTGAGGGGACAGGGAGTTGATGCCTCCTCTGTTTGCTGTGCTGTCTGCACCATCCAAAAATATGTAAGCTTTTCCTTCTTTAAGACCTTGGGGTTAAGAGTTCTCAATTCAACTGGCTAACATGGGTAAGTGAGGGAAGTTTGGGCTAAGCAAAATTTTCTTTGCCCGTAATTATCTTTACTTGCTTAGGTACTAAGTGGAAAATATTCTAGTCATCTATTATGTGCAAGCTATGTAGTTGTCAACAAACAATCTAATATGAATAAAATCCAGTTCACATATTAAGAAGGTCACTCTCTATGGGCATAAATAATGATAATACAATGTGAAAGATGCTATCTCAAAAATTACAGGGTGATCTTAAATTAGTCAGAGATTAAGGTCCACTGCAGGGATCTGGGGATGTTTCATGGAGGAACATTTGAGATGGTACTGGAAAAGTAGTAAGAGTTCACCAGGTAAAGAAGAGAGAAAGAGAATGTCAAGCAAATAAAACATTCTATGTTTCAAATAGGAAAAGCAACCCCATTTGGCTTATGACTTCTTGAATGCCATTTCTTAAGGTGTTCCTCTACTAGATACATTCATCTGGCTCTTAATGGACCTCATATCTCCTCCTATTTGGAGCAGAATTTCTCAGTTCAGTTCCTGGGCTTCTGAGGCTCTCCTTTGGTAATGCCTTTCCTTCATTTCTTCATTCTATCCACTGACCTCCTTTTGCCTTCCTACCTCCCTCAGAGGTATTCCTCTCTCAAACCCAAGACTCCTGTTAGTTTCTCAGAATAGACTGAGTCGCCCATTAGGACCACAGCATGAATCCATAGCAACTAGAAACTCACTTTCCTGTCTTCAAGCAAAAGGTGGGTTTAATTCTCAAACCCTCTTCAAGGCTGAGGGAAAATTCTTGTATCTCAAAGAATGGAAGAACAAAAAGTAATTAGATATCAATAGTAAAACATCTAAATGTTATTGTCACATCCTGTTCCAATCTCTCTGTGTTTTTCAACCTTTAAAAAATTACTTTCTCCTTAAGACTTCTAAATATTTTTCCCTAATCATCCTACCATGAAATTTTAATGCCACAGATACACTGTATGTCTTTTCATATAAAGTGTGTATATTATGTATGTATATCTGTGTTCATACATTAAAAAGTAAGATTTTATTCACCCCCTTAAGAATCAGTTTTCACCCACTGGGAGCAATGTTGCTTAGTTGAGAATGCATATTTCTTTCCTTCCCTCCCTCCCTCCCTTTTTTCTTTCTTTCCTTTTCTTTTCTTTCATCTATTACATATATATATACACACACACACACACATATCCACTATCTTTCTATCATCACTGTCATCTATTTATATATAAATATGTATATATGTGTGTATATATATTATCCACTATCTTTCCTTCTGTATACACATGTACTTTTATTTTCCCAAAAGAAAAAAATAATTGAAGTTCTATGAACTTTAGTCATCAAGTTTATGAAAAGTGAAACTTACTCTGACTAATTCACAGGAATATTGTGAGATATTATGACTTGTGCAAGTGTTTTAAAAATAGTCATTATACAGATTGAATTTTGAAGAAAACTCTGGGTGGAATGAATGGAGGTTTTGGCTGCCATCTTGGCTGTTCTATACTTCTAACATTTGCTGAATGACCTTCTCTGAACAATCTGCGATTTCCCTACCAATCTTTTGTACAGGGACTGTATATATGTATATAATTTAACTTCTGAGAAGCAGAATCTCTTTGTGTAGGAGCTCTAGAATTTATAAGAAAAGAGTTCCTCTTCAATTTTATGTGAGTAAGGAGATGGCTAAGGTGTGTTCTTATATTATAAGGTTTTTTGGAACCTCTAATTTGATTACAATGTTACTTAGTTGAGTAAATGTTAAAAACATTAGTAATTGCTTCGTGAAATCAAAGTGTTGTCAAGGAAAAAAATGCTTCTAAAAAAAGCTATGACAGATTTTATTCACTTAAACTCTAAGCAAGTAAGTATGGAAAATTTGAACCCCACCCTAATGCAGTTTTTGTATTCAAACTTTAAAAAATGTTCTGCTAATATAGGAAGAATTAAGGGAAGATGCTCATTCTGTATAAATTCATTTTCATATATTTTTGTCTTAGAATGGGTTGGTTTTCAGGCTTCTATTTATCTGTCAATAATTGTACACCTTTTTCTACTCTGCCTTATGTTTACTGAATAAATTGCATGCTTTGGAATCCAGGTTTAAGTCCCATTTCTAGAATAAAATAGTTGCATGTTTGGGGCAAGTGATTTTGTCTTTTTGAACTTTAGTTCCTTTATTTAAAACAATGGAGGTAATATTATATATTTATAAGATGTGCAAGAAGATTAAATGAGATAAAGGGCCCGGCACAAATGAGACACTCAAAAATGTGAATCTCTTTACCTTTCCCCCAAACGTATTTCAGTCCAAGTTCAGAAATTGCACCTACTTTTAAATGTGTTAATGGTCATGACCTACAAATTACTTTCTCCACTCTAAATACCAAATCCTTAGGGATTGTAAGGATTGATAAATAAGAGGAAAGCAGTTGTTTTCATTCCTTTTCAAATATTACCAGAACACATACTGTAAGTGAGGCCCCACGCTAGGCTCTCTGTGGATTTTAGGAATTAATAAAACCAAAAGTTCATTGAAAAGTGGATGATACAGATGTAAAAAGCAATCAACCTTACACGGCGGGGCGTAATAATCTATTGTAACAAGTGTTCAAGAAAACTGCTGAGAGCACATGGGAGGGTGTGCATATTTCTATTTAAATGAAATTATCTCTATCAACGAAAAAAGAAGCAAAGATTCCCAAAGCAGTGTTCTATTTAGGGATAGGCCTATGTTGTAAAGTCTACCTGCCCCTGAGTCCTGACCCACAGATGGTTTGCATTTGAAAAGATTTCCCTTCCACATGTCATGAACTGGTATTATAGACAAACTGCTCCCTTTCACTTTCACCTTTATACTGTATGGGCATCCAGGAACTGTAAAATAAACTTTTGCCAAATGTTCAGTGAGGCAAATTAGCCAGGGTTGTTAACAAGGAGCAACAGACACTAGCATTCCTCAAAATGGCTTGCACTTGGGTTTGGGGAACAGGATTTGCCAAATGGGAAATTTGTGGGTGCTAAAATTAGAAGTGAATAGAAAACTTGTAGGCTTCAAAATCCTATTTGGCTCCTAAGCCAGACACAACTTCAAGACTGTGTGGGGCTTTTTCTTCTTTTCTTTTTTTCTTTTTCTATTTTATTCCCATGGCAGTCTTAGAAGAAGGAGCAAGAATTCCTTTCAAGCAAGAATGTTTATTGCCTGCATGATGCAGACTTCCATTTAGTTAGAAAAACATGTTTTTCAATTAACTTTCCCCTGGTAAACAATGATATAATTTAAAGGGATGACTGTTTTGCAAATTGCAAAAAACTCACATTTTATGTAAGAGAAAACCTTACTTTTTAAAATAAGGAATGGTTTGTTGCCAAAGTTTCTAGAAGCAGAGTCTAAGTTTTGAGTCTTTTCCTCTCGTTTCAAAATATTTTTAGTAGTGTACCTGAAATGCAAAGCCCTGAATAATCTTACTTGAAGGGTTTAAGTGAAGATGGCATTCATCCAATCTAATCCATTTGATTTTCGTTGGTTTGCCTTTTGGTGAACAAATTGTCTTTGCTGATAGCAACTCACTTTAAAATTGATACCAGATCTTTGCTTGATTAAGAATGAATATCTCCTTGTTTCCCATCAAATCTTCACATTTAATTCTCCGTGTCTGTCTGTCTCTCTTTTTCCTCTCTATCTACCAAAATTGCTGTCTAGATGCTTGAGGATTATCAGATGGTTTTTCTTTCTTTAACTACCGAGCCAAGTAATTAGAATGTAAATTTCTTGAATCCCATTCAGTTATTACCATATACAGATTTCTAGGCATATATATATATATACACACATACATATATGTGTGTGCACACACACACATATATAAATTCTAAAATGAAGGGGAAAACACAATGATAAAGTGTTCACCTAAACATAAACCATTGCCCAAAACTTACAGTAAATCTTCCTTTCATGAAGCCAAATGCAAAGCATACTGATTTTATAATAACTGACAACCATGACAACAATAATAACAAGAACAATAATAGCAATTAACTGAAGAATATATCTCATTCTTTCCAAACTGAAAAACATACCTTTCCCTCCCCAAAACTCTCCTCTTTTTACCATCCGCCCCCCAGAAGCTAAGAACAGTGAAATGTCTTACACTTTAAATGTCACTTAAGCTCTCACAAGTGACATTTAAAAATCTTTATCTTGGTGTTTACATACCTAAATAGTAACCACTAGGTAGTATTGGCCCAGGAAGGTTTATTTTTTTAATTCTGGCATGAGTGTGCAATTTGAGAATGGGGGTAGGAGTGAGTAAAATACATAATGCTAATAATCTTCTAAACAATAATATGAAATTCCAACTTCATTGTGAGGCAGATGGTCTTACATATTTGAGAGGCTTTAGGAAAGTGTTTTCCACAAAATGCATTTAGATGCTATGCTGATACATGTCTTTAAGAGGTGAGTGTGCCCATGTGTGAGTATAGGTTTGTAAGAGATCAGGTGGATTTTCTGTTGGACATGAAGAAAACCAAAATTGTGTGCAATTCCTACTTCCCAAAAGGGCAGACTTGGCTTGTTCATGCCTGCTCTGAAATGCTCTTCAAGTATTAGGGTATCTAAGCAATCTCACAACCCTGGACTATCCTGTGGGTCTGGGAATGCCAAAGGCCACTATGGAATGTATTGGTGACACCCATGGAGTATGTTCTTTAGTGAATGACTAAGACTTCCAAGAAAGGAGAATAATTCTAGAGGTAAACCAATTCTAACGGGGCTCCTTAAAAAGAAGAAGGAGATTTATAGAGTGGAAATTAGAAGTTTTGTGGGGGTCCTTTCCAGGAGGACAGAAGATCAGAATAGAAATTGGAGACATCTGTAAAATTCTTCGAGCAACGGGTTTAACCCTCTTGCTATTTTTCCTTTGTATTATGGGAAATTCAAATATAGTGGAGTTATAATTGGTAACTTCTCTTATGTTACTTAGCTATCCCAGATATTCAGCAAATTCTGATATACCTAAACAGCATCATGTGATGTTCTAGGAGAGAAAAGATCGCTGTGAAGATGGAGCAGCTGTCTATGGCAATGATTACAACTGTGAGTCTCAGTTCATAGAAGTGAAGTGACTGGTTGAACCCATAATACTGAGAAGCAATTGTGAAGTGGGTGACTCAGGAAGGGTATGAGAACCACCAAATTCCAACTGCACTTTTCCCAATACATAAAAGGAGAATGTGGCTCAGACGGGGAAGAAACTTACACCTGGTTAAATTAATAATTGTAAACAATTATCTAGTGTTTAGAATGCTTTGGGAACTCTGCAAATATTATGTCATTTCAGAATCACAAAAATTCTATGTTAAAAATGAAGAGCCTACAACTTAAAGAGATGAAATAATGCTCGTGAGTTTATACAGCTTAACAGTGACATCTATGATTCGAATCCTGTCTTTCCTGAATCCACAGTACAGTATGACTGGAAAGATATTCTAATTTTGACTTTTTAATGTGCTTTTTAAAAATATTTGCATTATGAGTATTAACAAGTATAGGGATCGTTGAATACATCACTTAAATTGTACTACTTTTAACATTTACTATATTTAATGATCTTTGTGAGTTTTAATATTTAAAGGACACAACTGCAGATATTTCTGAAATATGTTGATAGACTTTACTGATTCATCCTATTTTCCTGCCATTCTTTCCAGAAAGAACCATTGTCCAAAAGTTGATAGCTAACATTTCTATTGATTTTTTTATATTTTATATCATATGTATTAATCAAATTATATATAATATATATGTACATGTGACTGTTTTGATTTTACATACATGGCATTATTCTGCATCTAGATTAAAAAAAAAACCTCAACATCTTATTTTAAAATTCTCTCCATGTTGGTAAATGTAAATTAACTCATTGATTGTTGTATCTGTGTAGAACTAGATATATGGATGCATTACTATTTATGTATCTATTCTCCCATTAATGAATATTTAGAGTATTTCATTTTTACTATTATAAACAATGCCATAAGTATCCTAATACTTACTACTTTTGGTGTGCTTGTGCTAGAGTTTTTTAGGTGTGTATATAACAGGATCCTCAGGTATGTTTGTTCAAAACTTTAGTAAGTGTTGTCTAAAATTTCTACCCTCCGCAGTAGTAAGAGCTTATACTCTACATCCTTCTCACCAATTGCTATTTTCAGAGATTTAAACTTGAGTCAATGTGGGGGATGTGACATGGTATTTCATAGTGTCACTAATTTTCATTTTCTTGATTACTAAAATACTAAAGTGGTGCATATTTCATTAAGTCTATTGGGCTTATACACCTTACTGACTCATCCTATTTTCTTGCCATTCTTTACAGAAAGAACCACTGTCTAAAGTTGAAATCTACCATTTCCATTGATTTTTTTTATATCATGTATGAGTTAAATCACATGTATAACATATATGTATATATGACTGTTTTAATTTTACATACATGCATTATTCTGCATCTAGAATGCAGAAGACATCCTTATCAGAGGTGGTTTGATATATGTCTGCAAATTTGTTGGTGCACTTTAAAAAATGAATTCTAATTTCCCTCCCCTTGAGTGTGTGACTCACTTTTAACTAATAGAAAAAAAAAATCAGCTCTTTATGCTACTTCAGAGAATAGGCCATAACAGTCACTGTGGCTTCCTGTTTTTGTGCTCTCTTGGTTCCCTTGTTGGTGGCAGGGAGGGGAGGATGGGGCAGAGCCATCTACCACACACCAAAGTACACTCAAGCAAACTATGAGACCTCTTGACAATAGGCAGCAAACAATGGATGCCTCTTGCTAACAACTCTCAAGAAACAAGCTTTCTTCCAACAGCCACATGGATGAGCAATCTTGAAAGCGTATCTTCCACGCCTAGTCAAGCTTCTGGTGACCTGGTTGATGCGTTGCCTGAAACCTCAGTACCACCCAGCTAAGACACTCACAAACTGCAGACCAAGGGAAGGAATGACATAACAAATAAATGCTTGTTGTTTTAAGCAATTAAGTTTTGAGGCAACTTGTCATGCAACAAGGCAGCTTTTAAAGTATTGTTGCATCAAAGATTTGTTGATTTTAATCTTCATTCAACTTTTTCTTTTTTAAAAATAAAATCCATGTTAAAAAGTGAAAAAAATAATAATAATTCCAGTTACATTACTGACCAACAGAGAGAAATATCCTTTAGTACTTTACTTCTTAATTTTAAATTAGATTATTTTCCCTTTTCTAGTTGCTTTGCTGGAGTTACTTTTATCTATTCTAAATACTGATACAAAATAACTTCTCTCAGTCTAAATTTCTTTCCAAGTTTTTGTAAAGAGTGCTTTCTCATATAAAGTTATTGATTTTAATATATTTAACATGTCAATAATTTCTCATATTTTTTTTAAGTCTAGTATAAAATAATTTTCCTGAAACAGCTAATGATAAATATACTATTATTTACTTTTAAATGCTTAATTTTTTCTAGCATGTAGCTACTTAATCCACTTAGAATTGTGTGTGTGTGAGATATAGATCTAATTTTTTTCATAAAGATAGCTAACGGTCATTAAATATGAAATGTCAAATTTCGAATCAAAAGTGTAGTTTATTGTATCTCAAACAAGAAGCAGTACAGTTAATCAAAATATGCGCCTAAACTATTGACACAGTTTCACAATCTTAATGGTAGCTTGTTTATGCCAGCAGTAAAGAAGCCTGGAGAGTGAATGGCAATGAAATCGCAAAAGATGTTTTCCAAGACTTGTTGAGAATTAAATATTTTTCCCTGCAAGAAGTGGTTTAAAGCCTGGAAGAAGTGGTAGTCAGCTGGTGCAAAGTCTGGTGAATACGGTGGAGGACAGAGTTTCCAAGTCCAGCTTCTGTAGTCTGAGCAGCGTTGTTTGTGTGACATGTGGTCGAGAATGGTCTTGCAAGAAGATTGGCCTGTCTCTGTTGAACAATCTCAGCTGCTAAGTCACAGGCGTCCTCATCATTTCATCCAATTGGTTGCAGTAGACTTCCCCTGTAATCGATTGACCAGGTTTCATGAAGCTGAAGTGGATAATAATACCCGTGCTGAACCACCAAAGACACCATTAGCATTTTTAAATGAATATTCAGTTTTTGACTGTGTTTTGGCACTTCATCTTTATCCAATTATTGTGCTGAATGCTTGAGATTGTCAAAAAGAATCCATTTTTTCATCACACATAACAATATGATGTAGAAATGGTTCACCTTTATGTCATGACAGCAAAGAAAGCAAGGTCCAAGATAATTTCTCTCTTGACTCTCATTTAATTCATGGAGAACCCATCTATCCAGCCTCTTAACCTTGCCAATTTATTTCAAATGGTCCAATATTGTTGGAAAAGTAACGTTAAACTTTGCTGCTAATTCACGCATAGGTTAAGATGGATTCAGTTCCACTACAGTTTTCAGCTTATCATTATCCACCTTGGTCTCAGATTGCTCACATGGCTCACTTTTAAGATTAAAATTACCAGAACAGGACTTCTGAAACCATCAACGGACTATGCATTCACTACTCACATCTTTCCCAAGCACTTTGTTGGTATTTTGAGCTGTCTGTGCTGCATTAGTTCCACCACAGAACTCATATTCGAAAACAACACAAATTTTTGACTTATCCATGATTTCACAAAAATTTCTCTAAAAAAGTTTTGAAAGAAAATCATAAGCCAAAACATGCATTTTAAAGACTGTGAGGATGTACTTTCACAATAAAAATGAAACAGGAAGTGTCAAAGTGAAATGTCAGAGATATCAACTGTCAAACTTTGTACTTAAGGAAATTGGACCTTTCGCACTTAATAACCTTAATAATTGTTCCCAAAATGATATATCCGTTTCTCCTTAACCTTAAATGCCATTTCTGTCATATGCCATTACATTTATACATAAATCTGTTTCTGGCTGTCTATACTTTTCCACCATTTATTTTTAATATTTGTACAAATGCTGCACTATTTTATTACTTAAATTTGATATAGATATTGATGTTTAAGTAGGAAAAACCTCCCTATATCATATTTGTTATTCAATATTTCCTTATATTGACTTTTTCCCTTTCCATATAAATCCTGTTAGTATTCTGATTTGTGACTTAAATTTATAGACTAATTTTTAAAGAGTTAACATATTTGTATAGAGTCGAGATTTTCTATCCATGAATGTGATATAGCTACCTTACTGAGGTTTTATTTTATCTATTTCAATTATATTATATCCATAAACATCTTGAGCATCATCCAGTTATATTTATTCCCAAAAGGGTTTATAATTTTATTACTCTTTAAAATGTTTTTCTTTTATTATGTGCCCCCTTATTTATTACATATTCCACTGGATTATTGATGTGGGTAACTTGATATTGTTTTTTGCAAACTTGCTGATCTCTACTATTTATTTTAATTATTTTTGCCCTGTGGATTTTGTTGGTTTCTAAGATTGCAAGTTCTGCAGTCTGGGAAAGGGCTCCCTAGATTGGATGCTGCTGGTGTTTTATATCTCTGGACTATTTTATCTTCTTAGAATTAAAGTTCTACCAAATTAAGAGGAATTTAAAGGGGAACATAACCCTGACTTTGGGTTTATGAAGGTGTCTCTGCCCTGTTTAATTAAAACTGCCTTAAGGCCTTCTAATCCAATTTTTTTTTTGTATTTACAATGTATTACTAAAATCCGCTGTGTATTTTAGTAAAAATCTTCCTTAATTTAAAAAAATAACTTAAGCACCAAGGCATTTGGATAGCTACAGAGATTTTTACTATTATTTGAATTGAAAATAATGGTTTTTGCATAGATAATTGTCCAAAAATATAATGATGAATAAAATTTTAGTTCAAGAAAATTAAATTTATCATCCTCAAATTTTATAAAAGAGAAATCAGTAAGTAAATATTACACATTTAGCACTTATACTTTCAAACCTATTTCTATAAAACACTATCAGAAGTTTTGATCCATGTGTGGATATGGACATCAAGACAAAATTATTGATAAGACTTGGTCCAACTTACTTGACTTGCAAATGGGATGGTGATAACTTAAATTCAGATCTAATGGTATGAAGACACAGGCTTTATTCATTGCACCACGATACCTTACCTACTGTCATACTGTCAAGGAGAGTACCTTTCTTTTACTCTAAGGCAGTAAATTAACCTGTCTTTTCCAATGTAATATATTAAATTTATTACAAATGCTTAGGGAACTAGAGGTGCTACGACAAGATGGAGAGTGGCATAGTTAGCATGGATCAGCCTCTTTTCACCCTCAACTCGCAGACATACATTTATTTAGTCATAGAGCCCAAGACACAAACCTGAAGCAAGGTTTTTGATTCAGTATATTTTGCTTTTTTAACCAACTTCTGCAAATTTACTACCATTAACATTTGATACTTTAAAACAAAAGTTTAAAGCGTATGTTTGTAATTAAACTAAAGTCTCAGGACCAGAGGTTATTTAACATTGAATATAATTATAGGCAAAAGATAATAAATGTCAATAAAAGTTATATAGACAAAAATTTTAAGTGTGTGCATATGTGAGATTTTTAAAAAACTGACTCACACTGGATATACACTTTCGGTAGCCTATTGTGAATATTTCCCCACAGTCATCTGCTTTTTAAATTATAAAGAAAGAATATGTAATGTTATTATAGTAAAAAGTACAACACGTGCTCCAAAAAGTAAGCAATAGGATGTAGAAAATAAAGTGTAGCCTATAGAAGCAGAAAGGCCGGCTCTGTCATTCACTAGTTGTGTGACCGTGGATAAGTTACTTAACCTTCACGTGCTCCTGTTTCCTCATTGGCAAAATGAAGACAGTAGTAAGACTTTCCTTACAGAAATATTGTAAGCACGAAATTAATAAATGCATACAAACTTATTAAGACTATGCCCGGCATATAAAAAGCACTTAATAACTGGTAGCTACTGGCTATTACGTCTACAAATATGTGTCTGTGTGGGTACAGTTTACAATCTGAGTATTTGGGGAAGATTAGGAGCAGAGAATGAAAGAATTATGGGTGGAAAAGTGAAAGATATTATGAAAAGACACAAAAAAAGAAGGGGATAAAGAGAAGAAAAAATATGAAAAGAATAGATTGTAGAGAGAATGGTAGATGCAAGGTATCTCTTCTGAACTGTCACTGGAGTACAGTTGAATCTTGGACAACATGAGGGTTAGAGATACTTCCCCCCCAACCCAGCTCCTCCAAATTTTAGCTGCTAATGGCTACTGTTGATTGGAAGCCTTATCAATATAAGTAGTCCATTAACACATGTTATATATATTATATATATATAATGTATATAATACTGTATTCATAGAATAAAATAAGCTAGAGAAAATAAAATATTATTAATAATAAAATGTTAGGAAAGAGAAAATACACTTACTATTTATTACGTGAAAGCAGATTATCATAATGCCTTCATCCTTATCATCTTCACCTTGAGTAGGCTGAAGAGGAAGAAGAGGAGGGGTTAGTCTTGTTGTCTCAGGAGTGGCAGAGGTGGAAGAGGTGTTGTAAGTGGAAGAGAAGGGAGGAGAAGAAGGCATGCTCAGTGTAACTTTACAAAAATACAATGTAATTTCTGTATGATGTTTTTGCTTTTCCAATTCTCTAAGAAGGTTTCCATGTGGTACCAATCCTTTTTCCACTGTTTGTTTTAGTTTCAGTGCCCACATCATGGAAGGGTCCATGTTATAAAAGAAGTCAAAACAGTCTTGTATAATCAGAACCCCCCCTGCTAGATTGTCTAATGTCAATTTGTTTTCTGGCACTGTGTCTTTTACATCTTCCTGATTGTCTGGCATCATCTCCATCAAGTTGTTTTCTGTTAATTGCCCTGGTATTAGCTCTTGAATTTCTCCAAGAAACCTTTCACCCCTCACTTATTTTGTCATATCCACAATCTCTTTCATGATTTTCTTGATTGGCTCTGTTGTAAATCCTGTGAAGTCATGGACAACATCTGGACACAGTGTTCTCCAGCAGGAATTTGGCTTTTTCTACAATAATTACAAGCTTCAGTGGTGTCATCCTTCCCTACTTTTGTGATGTTCTCTCTACTGGGGTTTTCTTCCAAAGCATTGATGACCTTTTTCTATAGAGTACCGTGTGTAATGAGCCTTAAAGGTTCGTATGGCCACTTGATCCACAGACTGAATTAGAGATACCATGTTTGAAGGCCAGTAGAGCACTTCAACACGTTCAATATTGAACTCATGGGTGGCCAAGGGCATTGTCTAATATCAAAAGAACTTTAAAAAGTGGTCCCATGCTGGCAAGGTACTTCCTGACTTCAGAGACAAAGTACTTAGGGAATCAATACAGATTAAAAAAAAAAGGGTTCTCATTGTCCAGGCCTTCTTGTACAAACAAAAGACTGGCATCTGATGTTTATCTTTTCCCTCTAAGGCTTGGGGATCCACAGCTTTATAGATAAGGGCAGTCCTGATCATAAACCCCGACTTTATTTGCACAAAACAGTAGAGTTAGCCTATCCCTTTCTGCCTGAAATCCTGGTACTCCTTCTCTTCCTTACAAATAAATAACCCTTATAGCATATTTTTTTTTCAGAATAGGGCACTTTTGTCTGTATTAAAAACCTTTTCAGGAAGATAACTGTTTTCTGCAATGATTTTCTTAATGGCATCTGAGAAATTGTCTGTTGGCTCTTGGAGGTCAGAAGCTCCTTCTCCCATTACCTTGATATTTTTTAAGCCAAACCTCTTTATAAAATTATCAAACCATCCTTTGCTGGATTTAATTTCCTCAGCTTTAGATGCTCTACCTTCTTCTTGATTTAAGTTGTCATATAATGACTTCACTTTTTCTTGAATCATATGAGAGTCTGCAGGTATGGCTTTCTTGTAGCAATCACACACCCACAAAAAAGCTGCATCTTCAATATGAGATATAAAGGAATTTTTCCAAAAAAAGTGCAAGTTTTTTGTACTTGCTGGTGTAGCTGCAGTGATGGCTTCAGAGACTACCTTTTCTCTTTTTACAGTGGTTCTTACACTGTATTCATTTATCTATAAGTGGTTGGCCACCATGGCTGCAGACCTCAATCTATGGTACATATGAAACAATGCAACTTTTTCTTATAATTTCAAGACTTTTCTCTGCTTCTTAGGAGCACTTTAGCATCACTATTGGCACTTCATATGGGTCTCATGGTGTTATTCAATGTTTATGGTATTGCACCAAACACCATGAAAAATATGGGAGAACTAAGAAAGATCACTTTTTACTGTAATACACAATTTATTGGAGAGACAACTTCTTACATTGAGTTGGTTAGTAATCACATGGCTTTTTAAGTGGATATTGAACTTGCTTCAATAGCATGAAGAGGTGGCTACAAAACTGTCACAGTAGTACAGTATGTGTATGGTATGTATGGTCACATGTGTCTTTGTGTGGTTAGTTTTTGTAGTTATAATTTAATACTGCATCTTGACGTTTTACATTTCTCTCCACTGAGGATGGCATCATGAACCATCTGTGTGGGCATATGTTTTGATAAATTTTAACATTTTATAAGATTTATGTGTGTTTTACAGTAGTAAATGATAAAATAGATTAGTATCTACTTATAGTTTATGCATTCATGACATACCTTTTTCTTATGTATTTATTTATTTTGATATTTCTGGGCTACATGTTTCATCTGTGAGTTTTTTCAAATTGTCACAAATATCCAACATTTTTTCAATATGTTTATTGAAAAATATTCATGTATAAGTGGATCCATGAGGCTTAAATATGTGTTGTTCAAAGGTCGGCTGTACATACTTTCTTTTTTTCCTGGGGTTGTGAGCCAACTGGGGCTGGGGAGGGAATGTGTGCTTTTCCCCATGTATTTTGATTTGCTAATTAGTTTGTTAGCCATTCTTCACAGATTTCTTTTTCCCAGGTCTATACTTTGTATTCAGTGATCACAGGGGGAAGTTACACTCTGAACTTTAGCTTCAGAAAATGGATTATCATGTTATCTGGATCTGGAATACAGACACACACCCATGTACACATTCTCACATTCATGCTCACACATATTGGTCAACATATGCCAGTATACGTTTAGATACAATCACTATGGTATAAACCACTTAAAAAGACAGCTGTGGCATCACAGAGTAATGAGAACTAAGAGAACATTTTACATCTTCATGAAAATGCAAAGCTGGATGTCCAAAAAGAGTAATAATCTTGCTTCTCTCAAATTCAAACTCAGACTCCCACTTCAGCCAACCACATGGAATATCAGCACAACAGTCATGTAAAGAATAATTCTGCTGTGAACTGACTGGCAATGCAGCATCTGCCAAAGTTTGCATAAGATATCCTGATGTTTTGGGCAAATAAATAAATGGTTGCAGTAATATTCCAGTAGAAGCCAAGTTCCATTTCTATATTATAAGATGACTAGAACTGAAATCAAACTACCTAGGCCCCTTGATCTCATTCCCTGCAAAATAAATAAATAAATAAAAGGCCTCTATTGATTTATTACTTAGCATTGTCTTTCAACGAATACACACCATCTCTACAAGAATTGTTCTTTTGATCCAGGTGTTGCACAGCGCCAAGAAGTCATTATTCACTCTGTCACATATACAAGAAATCTTTAGATACATTCTAGTTTGCATTTGGTTCCAGGAAAACTGTATCTCTGAAGATAAATGTACGACTTTTCCTCTGCTACTTTACAGAAATAGTATGTAAATACTTTCTTTTGTTTTTTTTTTCTTCTGCTCTCAGTAACTAGATTAAAGACTGCTCATAGAAAGGTAATTGCAGGGGCTTAGTAACTGCTTTTCTTATTTTTTTCTATATATTTTTTTATCAATCTATTATGTTATTTTCCACACTTTTTAATTGGGTAAGTTTTTCTTTTTTTTATGATGGTGGTACCTAAATTCTAAGGAGAGTCAAAGATTTTAACATTTTGTTTTCATTTATAGCACTTCAAATCAACCTGGAAAGAAGGAAACTCTCATTTGACATGGATAGTAAGATACTGATTGAAATTTGTAATATTCCATTTGATTTAATTGAATGTGCTTAAAATAAATTCTGTGTAACATATTCTTTTTAAAATCTTGTCACATTTTTATTCATTTGTAAACTGGACATGTGAAATATGACTTTACATTTTTGCTTTTCTTTGCTTATCTTTAAGATGTCAAACAATTTTGAGTGCCTAAATGGATATTAATTCAGTCATAAGTCTAGCTGGGAAAATATGGCCTCTTGTTTGCTGACACATTTTCATTTATTATGCATGAAAATTTGATACTGAAAGCTGAATATAAACTCTTCAAATTTTGCATAATACTTAACTAAAACACCACTCTTGTAGGTTATCAGTGACCATATTAGTTTTCTACTGCTGCATAAAAAATTACCCCTAAACTTAAGAATTAAAACAATGGGTACTTATTACTATATAACTTCCGTGACTCAGGAATTTGGGAGTGCCCTTAGTTTGAGGGTCTCTCATAAGGTTGCAAACAGGATTTCAGCCACTGTTGCAGTTATTGATAATAGCTGACTTCTTCCACTGTTGAGTGATCCAAGAGAGAAGCTGACTTCACAATGTCTTTTATTATCTAACTTACACACCAGCATTTTTTGCCACAAGCTATTAGAAATGTGTTATTAAATCCAGCTCACACAAAAAAGGGGGTGGGGAAGGGTGGGAATTAAACTTTACCTTTTGAAAGGAGCAATGTCAAAGAATTTCTGGATATAGTTTTAAACCATCACAATATGCCCTCTGGCCACAATTTATTTACATTTGTCTCATGTGAAAAATATACTTCCTCCTTCTGAAGACCCTCCAAAAGTCCTATACTTTTACAGCATCAACTTAAAGTCTAAATCACATCCAGGTACAGCAGATACTCCTTGGGTGCAGCTTCTCATTCACAGCTCCTGCAATAGAGGTCTAGATTTGTGAAATAAATAGACAAATAACTCCTCTATTTTTCAGCATACTGTGGTGATATGGGCATAGTGTAACCGCTATAGACATCACCGTTCAAAAAGGGTTGGGAAAAAAAAACAAAACAGGCATGCAAGAGTCACCGGTACATAGCAAATTTGATATCTATCTAGGTACAGGTTGTAACCCTGATTAAAAATCAGGGTCTGAATAACGGTTTTTCATGGCTCTTGGTGCTAACTTCTGGACTTTTGATTTTACCGTGAGTTATCCTTCCCTTATTGTAAAAGGTATTCCATATTATTCTGCTTTCTGCTTATTGAAGTTTAGGAGTCCCTTCTTACTCTGCACTTTCTCGGTCTCTTTAAGTCTTAAGCTACTGGCATTTCTACAAATATAATTCTCTTAAAACCTTTCATGGTCTTCTTTGAATCTTACTGGGGTTTACTCTATTATTAGACAAAAGCCACACCCATAAGTATCCTCAAGATAAGTCCTTCTCTAACTTGGGCTTCTGTAAGGATGGCTGAGAAACAATATCTTTAAGCTTCTTATTAGCCTTATTGGTTGACCAAGAGGATTTATAAGACATACCCTTAAACTCTATAAAGTATTTTTTGTCTGGATGCTGCCCTGAAGCAGCAACTTGGATTTTTCTCACACATTAAAAAAACATTTATCATTCATGCTTTCAGTTTTATCCCTAGAGAATGTTTTCATTGCATCCCTAGATAACTCATTTGCTGCGAAGACTTTTAAAAAAAATTTTAGCATTATTCATTGTCTGAAGCATCTGTATTTTTTTTTTTTTTTTGAGATAAGGTCTCACTCTGTTACCCAGGTTGGAATGCAGGGGCATGATCATAGCTCACTGCAGCCTTGAACTCCTAGGCTCAAGCAATCCTTCTGTTTTGGCCTTTCAAGTAGCTATAGGAGCACGCCACCACACCCAGCTAATTTTTTATATTTTTGTAGAGATGGGGTCTCACTATGTTGCCCAGGC
>CAUYRT010065939.1:0-46733 GCA_963574885.1 Lepilemur ruficaudatus
GGGAGGGAGGAAGGAGGGAAGAGGCAAGGCCTGACTCTGTGCTGTCACGGTGTTGGCGTACGCATTTGGATGAGCATCAGTGTCGGAGTCATCCCGCAAGTGCAGAGCAAGCAACTGTGAATGCGGGTGTACACGCACAGTGCAGAGGTGCCATGCGCAAATGCGGATTAGGAACGCCACAGTCTGGACCGTCTCACCTCCCTCCCTTCCCGGCTTCAGCTCCCCACGCTCCTGCCATGCCACATTCTGTAAACCTGCATACGTGTTCGTGCGTCTCCGCCTTTGCTCATGCTGTTCCTCCTTTCTCTTTACAGTTAAAGCTCTCCCCAGTCTCCAGAGCCTCCTGACCCCTGACTCTCACCCTCTCCCCAGCCAGTCGCCTCCACCTTTGTGCATCCAAAGCTCTGGGTCCTCCCTCTGCACCCTCCTCTCTTGCTGCCTGTGGGCCACCTGTTCGCAGCACTTGGCTCTGAGCTCTCCAAGGGCTGCCCCTCCACACACTGGCTGTGTCAAGGCGCCTCTGTGCTTCCAGCTGCCGAGGGCAGGCAAGCAGCCAGTGCCCGGGAGAATGTTCTCCAGGTTAGGACTGTGCATCTGTGTGGGGGTAGGGCGTACAGGTGCACGGATTGGACTGGGATGGGGTATTCACATTTTTTTGCTCATGAATCCCCCCCAAATAATTTTGAAAATTATATATATTTTCAGCAGAATCCATATCATATGCAATTAAGTTAATTTAAATCTAATAAATACTCGCTGAGGTTGAATAACAAGAGTTGTGACAAGTAACAGAAAATAAGAGATTTACACGCAAGTTTTTTTTAAATGCAGATTTTTATAGTAGCCAGTAATCTTTCTGCAAAAGTTAATTGAAAATATTTCCCCTACAAGTCTGAATAAATGTTCAAGAAAATATAAAACACTAACTTCCCTCCGACACAGGATCTTGTACTCAAAGATGACTTGTAGAAAGTAAGTCTGGAACATTCCCCGCCCCCCTTCTCTTTTCAGTTGGGTGAAAACTCCTCAGAGACATAAACCAAGGAAGTGGTGGATGAGAAAATGCACCAGGCGCTTCGCCCAGACCCCTAGTCCCCGGCGTGCTGTTTCCAAATCTTAATGTCGTGATTTTAAGATGTTTTGCTCAGTTGGTAGGTGGGTAGGTAGGTAGATGGACAGGTGGGTGGATGGATGGATGGATGGATGAGAGCGAGGGGCAGGGCGTGGAACTTAGCCGTGAGTCTGTGCCCCAGAATAAAATAAGTTACTCCTACCATCAATATTTCTCTTGCTACCACAGAACCCTCCCTTAGTAGTAGTGAATGCATTCCAGGACAATATTTGGGGAATGAAAGAGACAGAGACAAGGTAATTCAAGTAAAATTGTCAACACTCCCACCATCTGACTGTACAATATACCTGAATTCAGAATAGCCCAACGGGGACCAAAATCAGGAGGCACGTTTTGCCCTTCGGAGACAGATCAATATCCAAGGGAAAAGCATGAGTCCCACCACGAATGCACGGCACCACGATTCAGGAGAGCCCCCCACACTGAGATCACCCCTGTATTCCATGGTCTGGAGTTTCCTACACCCCAGGGCAACGCATGCAGTGAAGTGCAGGGCAGGAGAGAGGTGTAAGTTTCTGTGCAAAGCGCAGAAGGGACATTGTAGAAAGGGGGGTGGGAAGAGGGTACATGACCCGCCGCCGGGACATTCTGCAACAGATCAGTTTAGGAAAAAAACACTTAGGAAAGTTGAGGATCTGTTCATGGATTCCCTTAAGATTATAGTACCCATGGACCTCTTAGAAAGCCATCGCACACCCTGCAGTGTAGGTGTCCTGAGTCTGAAGGCCTGGGACCGGAACACATCTCCTCATGGCAATGGTGTACAACGAGGGTAGGAGCGTGGCCCCAGAGCAGCATCGGTGTCCCTTGGGAATTTTTTAGAAATGCAAATTCTTGGGCTTACCCAGAGCTGTTGAAGCATAGGGGTGGGACCCAGCAATCTGTGTGTTAACAAGCTCTCCTGGGGACTCCGATGCACACTCAAGTGTGAGAATCACTGGTATAGACTTTTCTTGCTTTTTTTTTTTATTACCCTTTCTTCTACTAATAACACTTCAATATTCCTTGGGAAAACCATCCATCCTCCACTTTCAGAACTTATAGTTGGATGGAGTCGGCTTCTTTCTCCCTCTCTCCAGCTCCAGGGACTGGCCCACGACCTAGACCTGGACAGTTAAATTATTCTGTCTCCCAGATCACAGTGCCTGATATAAGAATATTCAAGAAAGAGAGAGGGTTGATCCAATCAGAGTCAGCCCTGGAACTTTTACTGGAGCCTGTGGGGAAGATACGTTCTTTTCCTGATGAAGTTGTTAATCCAGTAGGACGTAAGCCTAGAATGACAAGAAAAGCCTTCCTGAGAATAAAGCCAGCACAGCAGAAAACAGGGAGACGAGACTCAGCATCTGGATCCAGCTTTGCCTGAAGCCAGATGCCTGTGCACTTTTCTGTTACACAAGCTGATAAATTTCTTTATTGGCTTAAGTCAGTTTCCATGTGTTTCTGTCACTTGTATCCAAAAGAATCCTGAATAACACAAACACAGGAGTGGAGGTGCAGAAGAAGAGGAGATGTAGGGTTCCAGAACCTGGTAAGCCTAGTTTCAAATCCTGGCTTCACCACTTAAGAACTGTGTGACTTAGAGCAAGTCTCTCTGCCTCTCTGATCCTCTGCCCTGTGTAAAACAGGAGTAATGCCAACTCCTGGGGTGTGGCTGTTCTGTGGTGTAATAGTTATGCACAGGATTTGGGGAGCTCTGTCTGACTACCCCACATGACCTCCCTTCTCTTTGCCTCAGTTTCCTCATCAGTAGAAAGCAGATAAAGATAATCATCCAGGAGGATTGTGGTGAGAATTAGATGAGAGAATTGGGGGAATGCTCGCACCAAGCTGGTCTGATGGCAATTAGCCCTGTGTGAGGTAAGCAAATGAGACTTAAGTCCCTGACAGTCTTTTTAAATCGGCCACCACCTCTGACCCACCCCAGAGGGTGACACAGGCCTGCAGCTGCAGAGTGACCAGCCTGGGAGACTGGAACACTGAAAGAGCTGCTCCTTCCACAAGTAGAAGAGCTGGGCAGAAATTCTAGCAAGTGCTAATTAGGTCCGTGAAGCTGCCCGAGGGAGGGGAGGGAATGCCTGATTAATGACCAGCTTGCTCGCTTGCTCTGCAGGGGGCCACACACCGGGGCTACCTGCTGCCTCCCCTCCTCACCAGAGCTGGAAACCCCAGCCAGGAAGCCAGGCAGTCCCAGGACTCCAGGGTGAGCCTTGCTGCCATCTGGTCCCCAACGTGGCCCGCCTAATGTTTGTAACAGACCCAGGAGCTAATTGCATGTTTGGGGAGCAGCCTTCACATCTTTAGCACCTAATTCACTATTGTTTCTTTGGAAGGCCCAGTCCTACGGCTGGGGAGGGAGGGTTCTGCTCCGTTTATGGGGCTTTCAAGCCCGGGGCATCCCAGCCTGGCCTTGTTAGGCTCCAGCTGGGCAGGCAGCAGAGAGGGCATCCCCTCAACTTCCTGCGCGCAGCCTGCCAGGCTGCGCCTCCCCACACCTGCAGGCTCACCTGGCTGGCAGTTGGCAGCAACACTCCTAAACACAGCCTCTGCTATTTGTCATGGGAAAGGGCCTCCCCATCCACCCTAGCAGGGCCACTTCACTGCACCCACAGCAAAGGCAGGGAAGGAGAGGAACAGTGGGGAAGTGAAAAGTGGGAACAGGGAGGCCTGGGTCCAAATCTCAGCTCTGTCACTTTCTCCCATGGGACCTGGGGCCAATCACATTCTTCCATGGGCCTTGGTCTCCCCATCTACAAAAGGGACATTCTAACACTTATCTTGCCAGATTCTTGTGCCAAACAAGAGCATAGCAATAGCTAAGACACCAGTAAATAATAGCTGACTCTGCCCTGGGAGCCACGCTCTAGGGACTGGACGTATGTACGTTATTGTGGCCATCGAGGGTCAGAATAGAGCAGGAGGGGGAGGGGTGGCTATGAGGAAAAGACTCTGGATCCAACCAGTGCACAAGGGTGGGGCCGGTGGGGAGAGCAGCCTTGACCCCAAACCCACTTCTGTCCCGATTCAGGGCTGTCCCACCCTTCTTGCCTACTTGCCCTGTGGAATGCTAGGGCAAGGGCCGTCTTTACTCACCTCCAGCACCAGTACAGGGCTGGGAGGCAGAGGATGAGGGTTCAGGGCCAAGAGACCACACAGCCCTGCCGTCTGCTTCTTTGGCTCAGAGAAGCAAACTTGCAAGGATGTGAAAAGGGGCCTGGGTGGGCACTGAAGGGGCTTCCAACCCCTGACTCCCCTCGCTCATTGCTATTGCTACGATCATCTAATGGGCTGTGTCATTAACTCCAGGGTGACTTGGAGCAAATCAACTCCCTTATTTGGGTCTCAGCTACCTCCTCTCTGGAGTAGGGGGTGGAAGGGAGATGGAGAGAGAAGACCGAGAGGGTCCTCTCCAGCTCCCACTGGGCAGGAATATTTGCTCTGCTATTTCTTTCAAACAGTACCAGGTCAAAACGATTGCATTGAAGAGAGACACTATTCATAGAAAAGATGTGACGTGCCCAAGGTCCCACAGCTGGCAAAGTGGCCAAGTCAAGACAAACTCAGATGCTGTAGGTCCTATATCTCTGAGGCAGGGGCCATAACAAGGACGTCCTGGGGAGGGCCCAGAGGCTGCCATCAGATACCTGGGAAGGTGGTCTGTACCCACCTCCTTCCTCTGGTAGGTTGGAAGAGGATGGGCACCAAGGCAGAATCGGGAGGTCAGAGGAGAACCCCGGGCAGATGCTGAGAGCTCCAAGCATCCAGGCTTGTGTCAAGCCACAGCTCTAGGGACAGACAGGCCTGGGTTCAAATCCCAGCTCCTCTATTTACTAGCTGTGTGACTTCAAGCAAGTGACCCCACCTCTCTGAGCCTGTTCCAAACACTGGCTAGGTGGATTTAATAAGACTGTTACTGGCACATAGTAGGTGCTCTGAAAGTGGTACCTAGTGTAGTGGAGTTCCTTACCCAGCTGAACTATGGAAAACCTTGCCAGCCTCCTCCCTCGAGCAAGCGTTCCTAAGAAGACATCATCCGTGGCTGGGAAACCTTCCTGCCAGCCCACTGTGCTTATCATTAACATATTTCTCATAGCTCAAGAAAGGTCCAGAAAACTCTGTCTAGAATAAACAGAAGCTGGGCCCACATCTTCCAATTTCAGGGCCTTCTAAGAGGCAGAACAAGGAAATAACCAGTGTCCCCACTGTCCCCTGAGGGTGGAGCAAAGGCTAGGTCCTGGGTGCAGAGGGTGCTGGCAGCCCGTGGGCCCAGGATAGAGAGGCCTGGGCTGTGCTGGGGGCCCGTCAGAGCGAGCAGTGGGTCGGGCTGAGAGCCCAGGCTATGGCGCTGGGCAGCCCCCGACCGGGCACTGCCTGTCTGTCTTCACACAGTAGCCAGAGCAGTCCCTGTAAGTGCACGGCACGTTCATGCATGGCTCCCTTCTCACTCCCAATCGAAGCCCAGGTCAAGGCCGAGCCCTTCCGGTGCTCTCCCAACCCCATTCGCTCTGCTCCAGCCCCGTGGGCCCCTCCTCATTCCGTGGCAGCCCTCCAGGCTGCAGCATTCTCTGTTCCCTGTCTGGAATGCTCTTCCCCTCCCTCACGTCCTTCCAGAAGCTTCCCTGACCACCCTATCTAAAATAGCAGCCCCATCACCCTCTACCCCCTCGCCTTGTTTTATTTTTCCTTATGATTTGCAGGTACCTGATGTCGTATTTCATATCTATTGGGTTTGTTTGATCTTCCCTAATAGAAAGTAAGCTCCATGAGGACAGGGGCTCTGCTCAGCTGATGGCGTGTCTCCTGGAACAGCATCTGGCACACAGTCAATTCGACACAAAGTTTTTGGATGAGTGAACAAATGATTGACTGAATTCGGGCTCCACAATTTGCTAGCTTGTATTGCTTTGGGCAAGTCATTGTCCTTTTCTGACACTCCCTGTGCAAAAGATAGGAAACACTCATCTCGTGGGGCTATTGTTTCAGCTAAATAAAATGGCCTAGGAAGAATGAAAGGAGCTGGCATGTAAGAGGTGCCCAGTAAATGACAACGAGAATGACAATGATTATCACCAAAGGTCTCAGTCTGTCACCTGCTCACTGTGAGGTCTTAGGCAAGTTGACGATCTCTCTGAGCTCAGTCTGCGTGTCTGCAGCAGATGTACCCATCCCCTACGCATGGTTGTTTGTCAGATGCCCAGGCAGTGTCCCTTGTAAAGCACCCAGCAGGAGGTCTGCGCACAGTGGGCCCTCACCAAGGGGAGCTGCTGCTGTCCTGGAGAGTCTAGGATTTGAATACAGTTCCCCCCACTTTCTTATTCTGTGATCTTAGGGAAGTGGCTTAATGTTATCGAGCTCAGTCTCCTCATCTATAAAATGGGGATAACAGGAATAACTTCCACACAGGGATCCTGAGGACACAGTGACATTGCGCACCTAAAGGGTTTCACAGAGCTCTAGGAAGCATGTAGTGACAGGCAGGAGGGCAGGACGGCGTCGGGGGGGGGGTGTGAAGGGTGGCCCCTTCACAAGGCAGAGAGGGAGGACAGGAGGACCCAGAGCTGTGCTCCGCCCAAGCCCTGAGGTGGTCACAGAGCAAATGCACATCTCCACAGAAGCCCAATCCCCTCCTCAGCCAGAAGCAGAGGCGGCACTCCTGCCCTGACCCCAACACCCCTGCCCCTCCTCTCCATAGGGCCTCCTGGAGACCAGTCCTGGCCAGCTTTGGAGGGGAGTTTTCAAGGGAAGTGGGTGACAGCCTCAGGACCCCAGAGGACGTGCCTTCTGCCCCTCAGTCAACCTCCCACCCTACCAGGAAGACAGACTAAAAGCCGGGGGGAGAGCAAAGACCAGAAACACTTTCCCTCCCCAGCCTGACTGCTCATACCTGTGCCGCCCAAACTTCAGGACACAGGACTCACCGACCTTCCATCTGCTTTCAACCCAAGACTACTCTGTCCTCCCCCCTACATCCTGGGGCAGGCCCTGAGAGAGGAGACCTTGAAGAATGGGCTCTTGGAAGTTACCACCATCAGAGTCCTCAAGCTCCAGCCCGTGTGAGAGTTTGAGGGGAGAAACACCAAGTCGCACCCTGACCTAGACCCTCCTACCACATCCCTTGGTCAGTTCGTGCCTGGCAGAACACTGATGTGGAACACAGGCGACTTAATCTATTTCTCCCTGGACTGCAAGCTCCACGAGGCATGACTTCTTGTCTGTTTTGTTCTTTAATGAACTTCCGGTAACTAGAAGAGTGCCTGGCACTTCGTAAGCGCTTAATAAATATATGCTGAATGGATGAATACATGGATACACCAGTGAATGAAGCAAGGAATCAATGAATTACTGGAAGTGAAGTTCCTGTGGGCTGGAATTTTTTACCCATGTGTTCTTTGATAAATCCCCAGGGCCTAGAATCGAGCCTTGGCACATGGGAGGTGCCAAGTAAAGGCATGTGAACAAATGATTGGATCAATCACTGAATCAATGACTCATGAGAATAGAATCTCTCTAAAGGAAAGGATTTCCATGTTTTTAAGACTGCCTTCTCAGTGCCTAGAACAGTGCCTGGTACGTAGTGGGTGTTGAAGGAATCCTGAATGAATGAAGACTGCATGAGCAAGGCCCCTGCTCTCAGTGCAAAGACCACAGACCAAGAAGCATGAGACACAAAGGGGCCACCCTCAGCCCCCCGGCCCAGCCAGCACTCGCCTCATGGTGTTTTAAATAATTTGTCTGTTGTTTTTAATTGTTGAGGCAGTAATACTTGGTTCATGAAACTGCAATATACAGAGAGGTGAAATAAATAGCTTATATATATATAATATATATAATATAGCTGGTTTTAAAATATTCCCTTATCATTGGTGTACTAGGTCACGTGAGTCACGGAAGGTCGATAGCAGCATCCTCCAGAACTGTGAGCAATGCAGGGTCACCACGATTGGACGAGGCCGTCTGTCGTCGGGAGGTCGAGGCGCGGAGAATTCCCAGGGGCACGCCTTCCCTGCGCGGTGTCTCGGGACAGCTTGCAGCAAACAATAAATAAATGACTGCAAACCAGAGAGCGATTTTTGTTGGAATTTGGGACAAGAATAGGGATTGGGAGAGTGAGGAACGTTTGGGGGAGGGGGTACTACTTTCTTTGTGTTACTTTTTTTTTTTTTTTTTTTGCTTTCAGAACCTTTGGGAAAAAGGACTTTGGTTTCTCGGAGTGTTGGTTTCCTCATTCAAGTCCTCCTCTGGGGACGAGTTTAGAGTTGTCTGTTCCTAGAGAGAGACAAGCACCTGTGGGTTGACAACAGTCCCTTTGTGTGAGTCTTCTGTCATTGGGGGTTTCAAGTCAACAGTAAAATCCTTATCGCCCCTCCCCCCAAGAGTTTTGGTTCAGTTTTTGTCTTCTTTTAAACACAATGTACAAAAATAGAGCTTCTTCCTTATTTTTCATGTAAAAATATTCCTCTGATGCAGTTCTCTGGGAGTGTGAGTGTGGGCCAGGTTGGCCTCAGGGTCTGCAGTGGGACAGCCTAGCCGGGGTGCGTGGGGCGGATCCGACGGGACCTCTTGGTCACCGTCGTGTACTTGAAGGGCTTCTGCAGCTCGGCCTGCCCCTTAGGGTAGCGCTTCATGAAGTGCACGTCCTGCTGGTTCTCCCGGGTCTTGGGGCCCTTCCGTGGCCGCCCCTTCTTGGTGAAGCCCACGTACCAGCCAGAGTACTTAGCTGACATCAGGGCTGTGTAGTTGTTCTCCAGAACCTTCTCGATGAACACACACTCCTTGCTGGTGCCATCGGGCTGTGGGGGAGAGAGGAGGAGTGATAAAGGAAAAATTATTCAATGATACTTCTTAAGACATAATAAAGTCTTAAGAAGACCTTGTTAAGGACCACTGCAATAGGGACAGGGACCACTGTGGTGGGATTCTGCAGTGAGGCAGGGAGATTGGGCTCAACTCTGAACACAGCACAGGTAAGTGGGAGCTGATAGCCAAGGAGCAGGGTGGGGTCAGTGGGTAGAACGTGACTAAGAGGAACATGAGGAGTAAGGGGGGTTCTTGCTGAGGACAGGCCAGGGAGATCAGACGTCACCTTGGGGTGCTGGAGGGTGAGGATATCGAAGGTGATCAGACATCAAGGGTGGAAGGTTCCTACTAAACTGACTTAGCAGGGTTCTTGCTAAAACTGGATTCTACAAGGAAGTGATGAGCCTAAGATGAGGTTCAGGAGCCTGACTGAAGTTGGCCAAGCAAAGACTCCTTCAAGAGAAGGTGGAAATGGGACCACAGGTGTGAGGGGCAGAGCACTGTGGAGGGGGCACGGGCAGGTGGCCCTGGCTGGGGCAGCACAGCAAAGAGGGCCTGACTTAAGCCTTCCACTTCTTGGGTCTGTGGAATAAACTTTGGTTATTGGCCCCTGTATCTTTCTCCACTCTCCAATTAGGTAACAGACTCCCACTATAATTCAGGAATCCTCGCCTTCCTCACTCTCCACCCTCCCAGCCACCTCAGTCCCTACTAGAGCAAGAGATCCAGATCTAGCCAATCAAAACATTACTTCCCCTTAGTCCTCAGTGATTGGTTCACAGGGGGGCACGTGACCCAAGACATCCAATCAGAGTGTTCCTTGCAACCTTTGCATAGGCAACCCCAAACATAGGTGGATTTAAACTCACAGAGTATGTAAGGCTGAAGCAGAGGCAGCCATTTTACCACCATGAGGGGAAATCCTATCTGACAGTGAAGCCGACACAAATGAAGCAAAGCCAAGAGGAAGAAAATGAGAGAAACTAAGTCCTGGTCATATCATTTGGGATCTGGATCCAGTCACATGCAAAGCTCGGGTTACCTCACCGTTATATGGGCCAATAAAGTTTCATTTCCTTTAAACCAGCTCATGTTGTGTTCTATCAGAAATGAGTCCTGACAGATTTGCTCAAACCCTGATATTAAGTCAGCTACTCAATTGTAACTCAACTCCACTGTGATATAGTTAAATATAAATTACATTTCATGTGGGATGTGGTGCATTTTAATACTTGGTATGAAGCGGGTGGGAGCCTCCAAAAATAAGAGATTTAGCATGGCCAAACTCCAAAGCCCATGTCCTTGGTCCTGGGATGTCAGGCTCCCAGGAAGATCTATGAACTCCGTGGAAGACTAGGTATGCCAGGCAAGAAGCACCAGATTTCAAGTCAGAAGCTGAGTGATCTCTAACACTTCCTTGAGTAATCTCAGACCAGTTAATTCCACTCTCTAAACCTTACATTCCTCACCTACCAAACAGGAACAATGACGTCTGTGTCACAGAGATGTGGTGAGGAACGATGCTTATAAATGAGTCTGACACGCAGTAGGAACTTGCTAGACTATTTCTAAGGGCAGCTGGTCCCGACAGGATCCGATCTGACAGAGGCGGGTGGAGAGGCAGGGCTTTGAGTCTCCTCCCTGAGATGGCCGAACTGCTTGATGGGGAAGAGTGGGAAACACGCAAAGTTGGAAGGCCTGAATTAGCTGCACTTGAGTTTCCAACTAACATCTCCAAATTTAGGCCAGGCCCACTCCTCGTTACGGACGGATGCCCAGCCAAGTTGGAAGCCCAGCGGTCTGGCTGTGTGTGGAGACTGAGGTGCGAGTTCCAGCCTTTTGTTTGAAGTGGAAAACGGGCTGGAGCTTCCAGGAACGTTCACCTTTGAGTGGAGGGCAAGCTTGGGCCCTGCAGACAAAGTGCTGAAATTTGCAGAGAGGGACAGGCAGGGTAAGAGAACACTCTCTGGAGAATGAGATCTTTCGAGGAGGCTGCAGAACAGACAGGAGTGGGCCTGGGAGACATATGTGGGACCCGGAGGAGGGTACGGGGTGGGGTGAGCAGTGAGGCAAGCCAGGGCAAATGTGCAAGGCAGGTAGAGGGGAGTGGTCCTGGGCTCTGGGTCCCCCATGGAAAATTCTAGAAGATGCCTGTCCAACCTGAGTCCAGATTCTTCACCTGGTCTAAACAGAACAGTCAAAGAAAACTGAACAAAAGCTACATCATGCTGCATCTCCATCCCAGAATACCTGCCACTGCCCAGAAAACTGCTTTCATCCCTCACGGTTCAGTTCAGTGACTGCCTCCTCTGGGAAGCCTTCCCTGACTGCCATTTATCTCCCTGGGAAATTTCTCTTCTTCCTTCAAGACTCCATTCAAGCATCAAGCTTTATTGGGCTCACATACTTCATCTTCTGAACCCCATTCCTCCTCCCACACCACCGACAGAGCAATTTGCATCTAGCCCAGGAGATTCTTGAGGTCAGGACTCCTTCTTAGCTGCTCTCACGGCTGAGCACAGGCCTTAGCCCAAGACAGGGGTGCCCCGAGCATTTGGGGTTGAAGGGATGAGAGTTTCATTAGGATGGAAATGGAACCACACACTAAAGGGGTTTCCTCCTAAAGAACACAGACTCTGCCTCCCAGATCCTTCATGCATGTCCCAGAGACAGACATGAGCTATGAGAGGCCCCTCCTGGAAGACGGAGTGACTAGGGAGACAGTGAGCTAAGGGCTGGAGATCTCTGCCTGGCCCACCTGGTTTCCCTACTCATTCATTCACTCATTCACTATCTATTGATTGCTGACTACCGGCCAGACATTTCTATATCCATTATCGCATTTCATCAACGCTACCTGATAGAAGAAAACAGAGCTCAAAGAGGCAAATAGCCTTGCCTAAGGTCACGGAGACTGTAAGTGGCAGACCTGGGCTTTGAACCTGCACTAGGCACTTCAGCTCACTTCTCCTCTGCCCAATTCCAGAGAGATTTTCAAGGCGAGAAGCTGAGGATGAGCAGGAGGTGCCTGTCACACATCCCACCTCCCCCAGGCCCACACAGCCACCATTGGCACACAGCGAGGTTTGGAACGTGCAAGGAGCTACCCAGTGCCCAGCCCACAGGCTCAGTGCATGGCTGGATTTACTTAAGACGGGTGAGGAGCTGGGCTTTGGGCTGACATTTACCACCCTTGGGAACCATCCTTGGGACTTATGATAATCACAGACTGTGCTCCATGACCTCAGGCAGAGCAGGCTGCACTTGGGCTTGACCTTGCCTCTGTTCCTAACTCCCTCTATGGCCCTGCTCATCACATGCAGAGACTTCAAAATACCTGTACTTGGGCCCCACCCCCAGAAATTCTGACTTGATTGGCTCAGGCAGCACAGAAGCATCAGTATGTAGAGAGAAGTGAATATCCTGTCCCAGAGCCCTGGTGATTTAGCAGAATTTGATCTTCTCTTCCCTACTACCACCTCCAACCTCCTTCTTCCCAAACTGGTGTCCTAGTCCTTCTATTTGATGTGAAGACTGAATCCTGATGACTTCATTTGGCCCCTAGATCCATGTTTACCTGCAACTAGAACTACTCCCTAGACTTTTTTTAGCTAGATAAGCCCAAAATTCCCTTTCACTTAAGCCAGGTTTCAGTCACTTACAACCAAAGCCATCTTAACAAAGATATGCTGGTGGAGAAGGCGCCCCCCTGCCCTGTAAGAGTCTGTGGCTCCGTGTTGTCTCCAAAGGACTCATCACTGATCACAAAGGTGGGAGCAGATGAGCAAAATGTGATTCTCTGAAGACTCGGGTTGAGTCTTCAGAGATGGGGGGAAATGCCTAGCACATAATGCGAGATACTCAACAACTGTTTATGGAATAAAAGGAAGTGCTGTCTCCTAGGGCAGGTGTATGTGGGTTCCAGAGAGGTGGCAAGGAGAAAGGGAGCCACATGAGCATGCAGGGGCTTAGGGACAGAGCTTTGGCATATGACAGTACAACACAGCAGAGGGGATAACTACGGACAAGGGTCTGAAGCATCTGGAAAGGCTCTGTTGAGGGCTCAATGTGGGTGCCCTGCTATGGCCAGAGATGTATAAGGTTGGTACCCAGGGACAAATAAAATAGCCCAAGGAAGACATCCCACTGAGCCACTGCAAAGGAGCCAGAGCTGAGGCCAGGAGTTCCCACAGGTGAAGAAGTGACTTTGTGACCTGGCTTCAAAGTAGAAAGGAACTAACATTTAACAAGTGCCCACTAAGTGCCTGCATTATCATCCCCATTTTACAGACGAGGACACTGACGATCAGCAAGGTCAGGGCACTTTGACTCATTTGGCCTGATGTGGATAATTCTGGCTGTAGGGTAAGAGTCAATCCATAGAAAGCAAGAACCATATTTCTATTTCTTTGGGGCCCCTGTAACCCTATGGCCAGTATAGTACACAGAGCATAAACAGATGGAACCAGAATCTGCCCTCCATAAACTCCCAGACTGGTGGGGGATACATGCACAAAGACAGACAGGGGCAACCCAGGTTAGCAGACAGGCAACTGAGGGCTGCTCAAGGGACTGTGGGCTCTGGGGTGGGTGCACAGACAGTGGGGAAGGATGAACCAGGACTCAGGGCAGATGGACAAATGAAAGGGCAGTCCCAGCGGAGCAAACAGCACAGCCCCATCCAGGCAAGCGTGGTCCACAATGCCATGTATCTGGGGCATAAGGAAAGCTCCCCAGGGCCTTCAGCGTCCCATATCAAGGGGTAGGGGGAGAGCCCGTGGGTGGGTTTTGAGCTTGGTAGGGGTGGAGGGCAGGAGAGACCTGATCCCCTTTGTGCTTTAGAAAGCTGAAGGGGGGCAGCGGGGAAAGGCCTGGAAGTAGAGCCTTCGGCTGGGAACCCACAGGTGAGGCGGCCGGATGACAATGTCTAGAAAGGTGAGGCCAGACCAAGGCAGTGCAGGCGTTAGGGTGGGGAAGGAAGGGACTCCCGGGACCTAGGGCCCGACTGGGCGGGCAGGCAGCGGATAGGACTGCAGGAGAGAGGACAGGATGGCATTCCTGCTCCAGGAGCCGGAGCGCAGGGGAGCTGGGCGAGGCGGGCGGGGCCCAGTCTGGACAGGTGGATTTGGGGGCGCCCTCGGGGCCCTCGGGTCAGCCCAGAAGAAAGGAGCCTGGCAGGGGCGGGGGGCGGGCGAGCGAGGCCGGGCGGGAAGGAGGGGAAGGAGGCGGCGGAGGGGCCGCGCTGAGCGCCAGCTGAACCGTCACCAATATTAATGACGGGAGAGAGGGCGAGGGGGCAGGAAATCGGAGCCGGCTCCTGTGGAAGCGGTGACTCAGCGGCCAGCCCGGCAGGCGGAGGGCGGCCAGCGGCGGGGGAGCGGCCCGAGGGGACGGGGCTGCTCTTTTGACCCCGACGGCCCTCCTGGGTCACGATGCCGGGAAGCGCGCGGGCGGCAGGGCGGGCGCAGGCCTCGTGGGCACCGGGCACGGCGGTGCCGCCCCCCTCCTTGAAGGAAAAGGAGGAAAACGGGCCTAAAACTCAAAGCAGGTTGGGCCTGGGAGGCGGCCCAGGCGGGCAGGAGAACAAAGCGCCTGGCGCAGGGCTGGGCCGCGCCGCCACAGGAAACGGCCGGCCAGGCCAGGGGGACCGGCCAGGCCGGGGAGCCCCGGCGCCCGCGCCCCGGCCCACGGCCCCCAGCCCCGGCCCGACCGGCCTCGCGACGGCGGAAAGTGAATCACTAATTAAAACCACTCCTCGGCATCCCGGAGCCGCGCTCTTCGGGTTACTATTATTTTGCTCTTTGAGCAGCTTCAGTTGGTGTGGGCAGTGCGGCTGGAACCTTTTCCTTCCAAACTGGGCTTCGAATCCTGCCTAGCTCTAGCGTGGGACCCGGGACAAGTGCCCGGGCGTGGCCAAACCTCAGCTTTCTCATCTGTGAAACGGGATGGTAGTGGCACCAGCCCCATGGGATTATTTGGGAACGTTTTTGCCCAGTGCCAGGCAGAAAGTAGGTGCTCAGTTAATGGAGGCTATTGTTGCTGTTTTTAACAAACAACAATGCAGCAATACCTGGCTCAGGTGCCCGCCTATCCCACTCTCCCCAGCCACATGGGCATGGGGAAGGGGGAGAGGAATGAGAATTGGGAGAATTCAAGACATCAAAAACACAGCTTCAACAAAACTGTGGTCATCTCCCCCAACTCCCAACAAGGTGTAATGAACCACAAATAATCAGCCAGTGCCTTACCACCAAGCAGGAGGGGCCCACACCCCTTGGGATCTGGGTTTACCCTCCACCCCCACTCTACCTCTCTGGGCAGAGCCCTCCACCCCAGTTATATGAGTCGGATATGGGAGTGAGTACTGTCCTTGCAGAGAGAAGGGGACAGAAAGCATGACTCTGTCATAGAGCTACTGCCAGTAACACCTTCCACATGAACATCCAAAAGAAGCAAGTGCATGACCTTCAACAAACAAGCACACCCAGGAAAAAAAAAGAAGGGTGCTAAAAAACAGCTTCGTTGGAGACTCAGAGTCGCCAGCACTTTGGTCCCCCCCACCTCCGCCCTCATTTGTTACATGCAGCTCCCTTGCCCATTCCAAAGTAATAAAATCTTCCTGAAATGCTAGAACCATGAGGCCCGGCGCTGACGGGTGGCCGGGTTCTGGGGGCCGCTGCTGCACAGCGCTGTAAATCCCTGGCGATTGTTAAAATGATCGCTACAGCCACAGCTCTTGGCCTGCCGGTTCTCTGTTCCCAGACGTCAGGGAGTCAGGAACAGGGTGCCCCAGAGCCACTCGAGGGTTCTCCCACCGCTGGGAGAGCCAGAGCTCCACACCCACCAGGAGAAACCAGGGCCCAGGGTGCACTCTAAAGTCGCAGCCATGGATACCTCTGCCTGGCTGGCCGCAGGTGCCAGGCAGAGAAGAGGAGGTGAAAGGAAGAGATGACAGTGGGCACTCGCACTCAGCACGCTCTCTTTCTCTCTCTGACACACACACACACACACACACACACACACACACACACACACACACACACACTAGGGCGGACAGTGTTCTGGACACTTCGTTCCAGCTCTCCAGAGCTGCCAGTGGGGAACCCCCAAGCTCCCTGGGAATTCCAGGCCATCACTCACCTTCCCCACGAGCTTGCCCTTGCGATTCATACACAGGTAGAATTCCGTCTCCTTGCCCTTGATCCGGACTTGACTACCGAAGGTGTCTGTCTCCACTAGGAGCTGGGCTTCGAAAGGCAGAAGGAGAACAAGACACGTTTTTTTACCAGGGGGAGTGGCTTGGTCTAAAGCCTCAGCAACATGGTCCCTGACCCTGTGCCTGGTCCCTCACTCCCCCAAAATCAGGCATGGGGAGGCCTCTGACAGGTCCCATTAGAGTACCCCGCCCCTCAGGCAGGAAGACGGAAGCTGCCGTCACCTGCCGTCACCTGTTCCCTTCCCTCCAGCCTCTCTTGGCTCCGCTTGGGATCCAGATGGCTCCAGCCAGAGGGGAGTTCTGCCCCCTGTGGCTAAATACCAGTGTGGCCTTTGCCCCCTCATCACCCGCCTCCCCCCGAGCCTTCAACTCCATTCCCCAAAACAGGACAAACCACCACGCAAAAACCCCATTCCCCAAAGCAGGACAGACGGCCATGCAAATAATCGCAGAGGAGAAGCAGGCTCAGGGCTAAGGGGTGGACAGATGCCCGTGCATGTGCACACACGCCTGACCTTTGGGGACGTCAAGCTATTTCCTCCAAAAGTTAGGTCCGAGGCCCGTTCCTGCAGGGCAGACATCCCTGCTCATGCCCCGGCACCTTTGCCCTGGCTGTGTGCAGCAGCGAAGGCACGGGTAGTGCGGAGGGAGCCCCTGGGAAGGGCTGCTGTGCCCAGCAGACTCCACTTCCCTCAATGGTGGCCTCCAAAAATGAAGGGTACCTGACTCCCTAGAGCCCAGACGTCCCGATCAGGACCCGATTTCCCCTGGTCGAGGGCGGGAGACCCCATGCTAGACCATCCATGCTCCACAAGGTCTCCCTTCGGATGGGGGAGCTGATCCCTTAAAGCCCTGACTGAACAAGGACATCAGGTGGCCAAAGGATGACTGTCCCCTGATTAGGCATGTTGTGTCCAAACCCCTCCCTATCCTGCCAGTGCACACCTTCTCCCCAGTAGGCTGCTGTGTGACTTTGGGTAGGCCAGGTACCTTCTCTGAGCTTTCTCTCCCCTCTGGTCTTGAACCCCTGTGCCTGGCTCCCCCTATTTCCCCCCTTCAGCTGCTTTCTTGGCTGTGACCCCCAATTCTAGCATTCCCTTCCATGACCCTTTGCATCCCAGTACCCACCCTCCCTCACCCACAAAAGTTTAATTTTAGTGACAAGGGACTTCCTTCTCCATAACAAAAATCATAGCCCCAAATTCCTGAGTGCAGTATCCTTGGAGCCACAAAGAGTGTACCTCAGTGCCCCTAAAATACACTAGGTATGATTTTAATAAAAAAATTTACAAATATAGACCCTGGTGCCCTGCTGTGAGAATTAAAACCATCTGGAACTCAAGATTTCCAATAATTAATCTAGCCCTCCTTTGACACCACTACTAATTAAAATATGATACCCACCTTTCCAATGGGGGGAAAAAGAAGAATTTACATAAAATTTAAAGATCTAACAAGAATTCTGTAACTCTAGAAACAGGGGAGGCACATTCTTCCCTCAACCTTCCCCCATCCCTTTTAAACATTGAGTCAGGAAAATTAACCAATACCGAGCTGTGGGGGGGTGGGGGAGTCCAAGCCCTTGAGCCTCCCTGTTGCCTTAATTCCCCCTCCCCTCCCCAGGCCAAACACCACAGCAGCCTGGCTCTCTCTCTACCTCTGCACAACGCTCAGGCCCCCAGCGGGTGGAGACGAGTCCAGGTACTTCTGACGAGGGGAAATGGTGAGGGCTTTAGCATGCACAGATCTGGATGTGAATCCCTGGCTTCACTTGCCAACCTCATGATCTTGGGCCTCAGTTTCCTCTCCTGTCAAATGCGGATAATCATCCTTCAACAGTTATTGTGAGAACTACACCAAGTGATGCTGTCAAGAGCTTAGCACCCTGCTCTCAGAGGTCAGGGAGGGGTAACTCAGTAAGCATTGTTTAAGTTTCCTAAAAACTGCAAAACCAAACCATTTTCCCAAAAGAAAAAAAAAACCACAGTGGAAAGAAATCAGATGCATGAACAAGGGTAGAGGTGGAGCAGAACCTGCCTCCCTACGCCTGGCCCTCTGACCTGAACTTCCTCAGCATCCTCCAGGGTTACCAGCGTCCCACACCAGAATTGCAGCAGAAAAAGCCTGGGGTTCGGACTCCCAGAGTCTGGTTCTGTTTCTAGCATTGCCATCGTAGGCCTGGTGACATTGAGCATGCCATGCTCTGAGCCTCAGGTCCCTTGCCTGTGCAAGGGGAAGGGCTCAACCCCATTTCTGGCTCCCCCTGGGATTGGCGGGATTGGGGAGTAGGGTCTAGGAGAGGAGTAGGGAAGGCGAAGCCACAGGGCTGGGGCCCAGGCTCCCCAGGTGGGTGCATGGGAAAACTCCGTCTGGTTGCCCCCTGCTGGCACATGCCTGGACCTCTGTCCTCAGAACAGCTCCTGCTATACACCAGATCTGGCTCCCCTTGGAGCCTACTGAAGCCATCGTCCCCATGAGGTTGGGCATTATTGTCCCCAGTTTACAGTGTAAAAATTGAGGTTTGGAAAAGCAACCCAGCAGGAGGGGCTGACACCACGATGTCCTGCCTCTTCCTGCTGAGTTCTGGGCTCCAGGTGGAGAGACAGGCCTCGTAGAACAACCCACCACTCCCCCACCAGGGCTGTGGCAGGAAGCCCTGGCTTTGGCCTGAGCTGTCCAAAGGGCCTGGGGCTGGGATGGACCGCACCTCCACCCCCTGCAAGCCTAGCCACCGCCCCCCCTCACCAGCACAGGGAGGGTCTGCGCCCGGCCGCAGCGCCAGGGGAGCCAGAAGTCTGTTCTCTCCCCAACCACAGCATGCGAAGGAGTGACCTAGACTCCACTCAGTGCATGACATCATGAGGAGGGAGCTGGGCCAGAATTATGTAAAGTCTTTGGGGAGTAATAGCAGCAGCAGTTCTCAGAGAGAGGAAGAAAGAGGGAGAGAGGGAGAGAGGGAAAGAGAGGGGAAGAGAGAGAGAGAGAGAGAGAGAGAGAGAGAGAGAGAGAGAGAGAGAGAGACATGCAGCTCAGGCCAGGTTTGCCCCGGAGCCTGCCTGGCCTTCAACACCGCGAGCCCCCTCCCATGACCCAAGCCCCCGGATCCTGCTCTCAAGAGCTAGAAACCTCATCTCGGCTCAGTTCCGTTCACGGGGCTGCACCAGGCCAGGCAGAGCAGTTGATGACATTATCTCGCTCTACTCACCAGACTTCCTCAGCGCCCTGGCGGGGCGCCGTCCCCCAGCCTGCACGACTCGACAGCCCCTCCCCCTGCCGCTCTCGCCCCCACCCGTCTCTCCTCTGCATGGCAGCCAGAGCAATCCTTTAAAAACATAAATCGAATGATGCCTCTTCCCTGCTAAAAAACCTCCTAAGGATCCCCAACCCGCTTAGAAGAAAGGCAAACTCTTCACTAGGACCAACGCGGGGCACCTAATCTGGCCCTGTGACCACTCCCACCTTCCTTCCTTGCTGTTCCCTCTGACACCCCAAGCATGTTCCTGCCACAGGGCCTTTGCATTTGCTGCTCCTCTGCCTGAAGGTTGCTTTGTCCAGGGCTCCCCATAGAGGCCTCTCATCTCCTAAGTAGCCACTCAAACGTTGCCCCTGGGAGAGGCCTTCCTGGACCACGCTGTCTAATGTTGGCACCGCCCCCCGAGTCCATGCCTCCGCTCCACTTTCCTGAGCGCTCTTCTCTGAAACCTGTCTTATTTTTATTGTCTGTCTCCACCCAGCAGAATGGAAGCTCTAAGAGGACAACGACTTGTCTGTCTGATCAGCCACCGTGATGTCCAGCACCTATCCCAGCCCACGCCTGGCTCTCGGTGAATGACCCGTAAGTCAGTCCTAATAAATACATAAACAGCCTTGTGATGTCAGGATCACGAATACCATTCAAGAGTTACAGAAAACTCACTCTAGCTCTTGACTCAGAGAGGTGAAGGGGCTTGCCCAAGGGTGCACAGCTGGAAAGAACAGGTGACGGGTCTGAACCGTGTCTCATTCCACAGGCAATGCCCTTAACCACTCTGCTCCCTCCTGCTCCCACCCACCCACGCCCAGCCTCAGTGACAGAGAGAAAAGCCTTGTCCCTCTCTAGGCCAGCGCTAGGTAACCTCTAAGGTCTCTTTAGGAAGTATCAGTAACTCACACTTATGACGTGCTGGACACAGGCCACAGCACCTTTTATGCATTATCTCATTTAATCCTCACCACCACTCTGTGAGGTTAGGACTATTGTTATTACCCTATTTCACAGGTGAGAAAATTGAGTGCCAAAGTCACACAGTGATGGAGCTAAGATTCAACCCTAGAAAGGCTGACCCGGCAGTCTTGGTCTCTGCTGTCTACCCAAGCCCTCACTTCTCATCTGCCCAGTCCCTTTCCTGGGGAGCGAGTTTGTGAGCGGACAGAGCAAGGAGGTCCCTTGAGCCTCACTCTCCCAAAGCAGAAGTCAGGGCAGGAGATGCCCACGGAGCACAGGGTGGAGCCCAGCCCTCCCAGCTCCACTTCCAAGTGACCTTGAGGGAGGAGAGGGTCCCCAGGGTGTCGCCCTGAGGAAGACACCTTCGAGCTGTTACGGGGAGATGCGGAGCCCTCAGGAGCACCCAGGGCTGGGCTCAGGCCACAGCCAGAGAGGCAGGGAATGTTCCAGATCTGGTCAAGGGGAGGAAAGGCTGCATGCAACCAGAGGAGAGTGAATATAGGCCGGAGAGCCCACAGGGCCCGTCTCCCCAGGGCCAGCAGCCTGGTGGCCTCTGGGAGGAAAAAGGGCTCAAAGGACCCACGCCCTCCTCCAGCACCCACAGAGGAAAACAGTGAAGGGCAAATGAGGGCGCAAGAGAAAGGAGGCTGGAGAGAGAGCTCTTCCTGTAAAAACTCGCACTGTCCCCCCACCTCGCCACTTCTCTTAACTGCCTGAAGTAACAATAAGTAAAAATAATGATAAAGCTAACATGGACGTGAGCCTCTGCCGCGGGTCAGGCCCCGCGCTCAGCCTGGACCCGGCAGGTCTCTCATGGTCCTCGCAGCAGCCTGTGAGGGAGGAACTGCACCACTGTACAGGCAAAGAAACCAGGACAGTTATGCCGTGAACCGAGCAGCTGAGTCACCTGCCCAGGGTCACACAGGAGGGCCGGGATTTGCATGCAGGCAGAGTAACTCCAGAGCTGTCTGAGACAGAGATTCAGACTGAGGCATGCAGGCGGCGTGGGGACCGACACTGGCAAGTCTGTGGCCATGACAGAAAAGAGAAGTGGCATTCATTGATCGACTGACTGACTGATCCCTGTGTCACTCCCTAGCTGGGCCTCCCAGGGGTGATGGCTCGTCACGTTGACTTTGGGTTTGAAGGGTAGGAAACAGCAGAGAAGGGCAGAGAGAGGCAGCCAGAGATCTGCGGAGACACACAGAGACAGAGGGGAGCACAGAGACACAGGAGATGGGACCCCAAGAGCGGGAGCCTGCGAGGACAGAGCTGAAGAAAGGGTTTGTTTCCCCCAGGCCTGGGGTGAATTCCCCAGCACCTGCCAGGGACAGGCTGGGCAGAGCGGCCCCCACTGGGCACCCCGTGACGGGGCGGCAGCCGCAACAGTCCCGGCGCTGACAGAGCTGCTGGCCTCTCTCCTGGTGTCTTCCACCACCCCTGCCCCTCGTGGGCAAACGTCCTTGCCACAAACGGTGCTGGGGGGTCACACAGAATCAGCCTTCCCCTCCTCCCTGTGAAGGTGGACCAGGTTGCAAGGACGGGAGAGAGAGGAACGTTGGGGAGAAGGTGTCCTTTCTGGAGACGTTTCCCCATCACTCACACACACGCGCGAGGATGGCCTTTTCTCCAGAGGTGCCCACGGCTCCCCTTTCCCTGAAGTCCCCTGAGGAGGTTTCTCAGGCCATGTGGACTCACCGGAAAGGAAGAGGGGAGAAAATGAATAGGATTGATCGGGAGCTATATTTAATCCCAGCGGTAGCTCCAGTGTAGCCATGTCAGCAGAGGGGTCGGTGACGCATGGGTGGCCACTCCTCCCAGGGGACAGAAGTTGTGACGCCTGAGCTCAGAGGGCAGGGGGGCTCGGACGGAGATAGGAAGGCCCCTTCTCAGCTAGGAAAGCTCCCAGGGGAAGCAGGCCTGTCACAGCACAGAGCTGGCTGGCTGCCAGGGCAGGGAGGGAGAGAGGGGGCACTGACTTGCCAAGTGCCCACTGCGTGCTGAGCTCCATGCCAAACACTTTCCCTCTTTGCCCTGCTGCCCCAGGGAGAATGAGCCCTGTGCATGCCCCCTGGCACACATGTGGCATCCATGCATTCACTTGCTTAAGCAGCTACTAAGCACCTCTTGCTGGCCGGCTCTGTGCGCTGAGGATGCAACAGTGAACAAATACACAGAAACCTCTGCCCACTAGCAGTCTGCATTCGAACACGAGAGACCACATGCGTAACAACTGAGTCTGTAACAGAAGGCCAGGCCGCGATGAGCACTAGGAAGAAGAATGTACCCTTGGGGGGACAGAGCAGGAGACGCTCTGGTGAAGCAAGGGAGCAGGCCATGAGCACACGGGGCAGAAGAACCTGCTCAGGTGGAGGCATGGCAAATGCAACGGCCCTCAGACGACTGTGCTCAGCATGTTCAAGGGACGCTGGGAGGCCGCTGTGGCTGGAGCCGTGTGAGGTTGGAACAGGATCCAGGCCAGACCCTGCCGGCTCAGGGACGTGGGTTTCACTCTGAGCGACTGAGTGCCTTGGAGCAGGGCACGACACTCTCACATTTTGGGCTGCACAGGGGAAAAGACTGCGTCGGCTCAGACCCAGAGACTAGAGGGCCCTGCTGCCTCTGCCACCCAAGCCAGCCCAAAGGGCCTTGCTCTTCGCTCCAACACAGCCCTCAAGCAAGCACCAGGATGATGGACATGGGGACAAGAGGACCCCTTCCTACCCTACTTCACCAGCTCAGCAAAAGCCCTAGAAGACCTCGCCTACCTTCCTGCATCAGCCACTCAGGGCAGCCCCCTATTTATGCCTTGAGTTGCCCCGTAGATATTTTATCCATTCATCCAGCAACCTTCCAGGGGGACCTGCTCTCTGCCAGGCCTCATGCTGGACATAGGGACACGGCCAGGAGCAAGACAAGGTCACTGCTTTCACAGCTCACATTCTCTCAGGGGAGCCAGCCCTGTGGACAGATGGTTCCAACACAGCAGGATCCTTGTGGGGACAGGGGTGAGCACAGGGGCACTTCACCCAGGCGGGGGCTCAGGGAAGCTGCCCGCAATTGGGGCACACCAACTCCCTGTGACCCTGGAACCACAGGCCACACCATGGCCAAGCTGGAGCTAACTCCATACTCTGCACCCTACCCACGTTACAGGTGGGGAAACTGAGGCCCAGGGAGGGAATGAGTGGGCTCACGGTCACATGGGCCGTGAGTGGCCTAGGTTCTGCCTACTCCAAGTGAGCCCCTGGTAAGGAACAGGGAGCTCTAGACTGTGGGCTTCTTGGAGGCTGGGCCATGCACGTCTTACTCACCGCTGCATCCTTGGCGCTTGGTAATCTATGTTGGAACAGCAAGGGACCCCAGTGTCAACTGAGAAGAGATGAGATCACACCCAACAAGAGGATCCAAAGGCCCTCCTTCCTCATCCGGCCTGAGACCCTGCTGCTCAGGGTCACACAGGAGAAGCCTCTTCTACCTGCGTCTGATGCGCCAGGGTCCCACTGATGGAGACAGGCAGCTGCCCTTCTTCCTGGGGCCCCGTCTGGAAGTCTTGGGAACCAGTTCCTGATGGGGAACCTCAACCCGAGCCATGACAGCACCCCCACTCCCCCAAACAACAGTAATGAATCCAGGTGGTTATCAATATTCTCATTTTAATTATCATATACTCTTTGGGCATAAGACTCTCTCATTTCAATGACTCCACTTTGTAGACGAGGAAACGGGATCAGAAGGGCTAACTCAGAGCCACGGTCTCCCAGTGCATAAGTGGCAGACACGCCAAGATTTAAAGCACATCAGACTCCAGAGTTTGCATGTTCAATGCTCGAAACACAGTCCCCCTCACCAGCACAGCCCCTGCACTGGCCGGCCCCAGCCGTCCTGGACACTGCCAGTCCTTGGAGGCTGGCCTACTGCAAAACGGGACATTTTTAATCACTTGTTTCTCAAGCAGAGAAACCCATTTTTCAAATGAAATCAGGAAGGAATATCCAATCATAAGGCCTATAAAAGCAGAGTTGCCCCTACATGCCGGGGCCCCTAGCACTCCCTGCTCACGGCTCCAGTGGCCCAGGCTCTCCCCTTCTGAGAGCCCAGCCCAGTGGCCCAGCAGCCCTGCCTCCTGCCACAGGACCTGGCAGCTCACCTCCCTGCACATCCCAGGCCTGGAGGAGGGGCCTGAGCTGGAGACTCTCGTCCCAGGCTCTTCAGGATGCTCAGTGGCAGAGCTGCAACTGGAGCCCAAATGTCCTGCCTCCTGGTCCAGTGGTGCTCTTCAAGGTGGCAACTGCCTATAGGACAGAAGTGACCAGAGCCAAAGGCAAGAAGAGGGAGGGTAATACAATCCCAGATGTGCAGGGTGACCCCCCCACGCACACCCCCCCTGCCGGGTATCCCACTCTGTAAGCCTCCGGTCCTCTGGCCAGCTGTCCTCTCCCTCCAAAGCACAGGCCAAGGCTAAGAAAGCCCCTCATTCTTGGAGCAGCACACCCTCAAGGCCCCGAAAGCTTTCCAGTGCTGGAAAGCTTCAGGGGGCCACAGGGAGACCCTCTTGCAGAACGGCAAGGTGCAGAAGGCCCACTGACAGCTACGTGATGTCACCGAAGTTCCGCTCAGTGTTGCGGAGCAGACCAAGAGCCGCTGGGCAGAACACCCAGGCAAAGGGGGCCTGCACCTCGAGCCCGCCCACCCCGCAGAGCCCAGCACCTCAGGACGCCAGCCTTCTACAGACGCAGATCTGAGATTCCCAGTGTTTGTGGGGATTCCAGATTCCAGGTGTCTATAGGGATTCTGTTTATATTTGGTGCTTGCTGAAATTCAGAGACTGCAAGTTAATAAAATTATGGGATTCTAACTAAGTGTGTATTGCAAGTCTCAGACTGCATGGTCCTTCCAGCTGGGCTGAGCCCTGAGAAGAAGGAGCAGGTCCCTGGGCCGTCCAACCCCGGCCGCCCCTCCCCCGCAGGCAGGGCAGCCCCTAATGCAGATCCACAGAGCAGCCGCACCCTCCTGCCTGGCCTGGCCACATAAATCACCCTCCCAATAATATTTGTATTGATTATCTAGATTGGAAGCCTCAATTGGCTCCATTGTCTCACTTCCTCTCCCAGGGCTCACAGATGGGGTCCCTCAGCCTCATCTGTTTCTAATGTGACATTTAAATGGAGCAGCAGCGGCCAGCTAGTCCTCTGCCCTGGGTGCTGGGGGGTGGGAGGAGCACAGGAGCATATTCCTTGAGAAAGGTGATTAAATCCTAGAGTGTGGGGTTGGCGGAGCAGCCAAGGTGGGCTGGGCCCATGACACTCCAGGTGTGGTCCCGCAGCACCACCCGGGCGCTTGCTGGAAATGCAGAAGCTCAGACCCCTGAATCGACATCGGCATTTTGACAAGATCCCTTGGTGATTCACATGCACCTTAATGTCTAAGAAGCACAGCTCTAGTCTGTCCCTTGTATTACACAGAAGAGAAACTGAGGCCCAGAGAAGGCAAAGGGCTTGTCTGAGGTCACACAGCAGGTAAGACCCCCTGAGTTCCCAGTTGAGGCAGAGGGAATGAGAGGGCAAGCGGCTTCCGGGGTGAGGGGGCAGCCATTTCCGGGCTCCCCTCCCTCCCACGCTCCTGCCTCCTGTCTCAGGGTGTGGACAGATGGTTCAGACCAGAGTCTGACCCCCCTGTACTCTCCTAGCCTGGAGGGGCCAGCACGAGCTCCGGGGACTCCCCAGGAGGGCACCTCCTCCCGCCCGGCCAGCCAGCTGCCCCTTCCCTGGCAGCAACTGGACAGCGGATCCCAGGGAAAACCAGCACCTGGGGCTGCCCAGCACAGCCAGGCATCCGCAGAGGGGGCAGGGCGAGACAGGAGGCCCCGAGAGGCCACCAGCAGAGGGCCTGGGAGAGGTGGGGAGGAGGACGCTGCGGTCGGAGGGAGGGAGGCAGGGAGGAGGACAGAGGTGGTGCGGAGGGGAAGACAGAGAGACGGACAGAGACGCAGGGGGAAGGGGTGGAGGCAGTAACCCTACTATGGACAGGGAGCAGGGGGGAGGCAGCTGGCCGGGAGGGGCGCAAGCCCAGCGTGGCCCAGCCCTGCCCAGCCCCCAGTGACAGTGCAGCTGCCACACTTGGGCCCTACCATGAGGTCAGTCCTGCCCTGGGGCTGAGGGAAAATAAATGGTGTCCAAGATAAAAGGTCCAAGAAATTATTTGTCTTGTTGTCACGTCCTGACTGCAACGGGCAGGGGCCAGCAGGCAGGCGGGGCACCATCCCAGACACGCCTAAGCTGGCAGGCTCAGCCCGAACAGGAGGCCACAGCCCCACCGGTGTCTTGGCCACCCACCACCCCAGCTCCCCAGGCCCAAGCTGGGGTCTGGGACGCCGCCCAGAACCTGGGGCTGGGAAGGCAGCAACGGTGGGGGCAGGTGCTTTCCTGGTGAGGGGCGAGGACCAGGAGGCCTCGCAGCAGCCTTGGCTTTTCCTGCCCAGCAATTTTAAATAAATAAACTGCATGGTATTTGCTCAGCGTCTGTCTCAGCCAGATCCCCTCTAAGCTCTGGGAAGGCGGAGCCTTGTCTTTCCCTGACTACTGAGCACCTTTGTGGGCTGGGGACTTAGGGAGGGAGAGAGTCAGGGTGTCTCACTCCGCCCAGCCCTTGGCAGAGGCAGCATGAATCAAGGGAGGGGAGAGGGTTCCCAAACACCCCAGCGGAGGGTTGGGCAGTTCCAGGGTCAAGGGCAGGCCAAGGGGACCATGGCCCAGGGTGCTGTCAGTACCCATGCAACACAGGTGCACAAGCTCAAGCTCAAAGCACACAAGCACACGTGCACACATACAAACAAGCACATGCGCACATACACACACACCCCAGGCCTATTTCCACCACCACCAGCATCCAAAAAACACCAGCCAGAGGCTCCCACCCTTTGAAGTATCTGAAACTGGGGCCAGTGAAGCAATGACTCAGAGAGCAGCCACCTGCATTAGGCCATCCCTAGGCAAGCCACTGATGCTACAACAACTGCCATTTAAGGGGCATTTACCAGCAGAAGCACTTTTTATTCACATCTTCAGTTAGTACTCCTAACAAGCCTCTCAAGGATTCACTATTGCATCCCCATTCTACAGATCAGGAAACTGAGGCTCAGAAAGGATCAGTACCAGGCCCAAGATCACACGGCCAGGACACCGCAGAGCTGGGATTTGAACTTGAGGTCTCTGAGGCTGGGAAGAGTGTGTGCACAGGGTGGGAGGAGGGGGCTGGCACATACCATACTTGTCCCCATCCTCGCCGCGGGCACTGATCCTGCGTCCCAGGACCTGAATGTGTTTCCCACTGGTCCGGCTGTAGAGCTGGTACAGCCGTAGCTGCTTACGGCTCACATCGTCCCGAGCCCGCGTCTGGTTCTCCACGTGGATACGGAAGTCCACGTTCTCCTCGGCAACCAGCACCTGGGCAGGGAAAGGGGAAACAGTGAAGCCACACCAGGAGTCCCGTCCCCGCATGCAGGAGCCAGCCCCATCCACAACAAAGAGCAGGGGCCTCCTCTCCACCAGCTATGGGCCAGGCCTCAACACACACTCATAACCGCCCCATGACACCCCCATTTCACCCCCGATGGGGCAGATTCTGCTGGGACTTCACCCCCCAACCCCCAGGAATGCCCATGCTCGTCTCACACCAAGCATTTGCCCACATCCCCGGCCCCTCCTGGAGAAGCCTTTGCTTTGCACCTGCCGCAAAAATCCCCTGCATCCCTCAAGGTTTAGCTCCTGCCTGCCCACATCCTCCAGGAGGCCTTCTCTGGTTCCGCCTACCCACATGTCCCATCTCCTTCCCCAGACGTGGCCTCTCATCTGGACAATTTGCAGGCACCTCCTCGCTGGCCTCCCGCTGCCACTCCAGCCCTCCGGTAGTCTGTCCTCCACCAAACCCAATCCCCAATCCCCACACTCTCCAGGGCTTCCCTTCACGCTTAGATAAAGGTCCTCTCCCTGGCCTCAAGGCCTGGCGAACTGAGTCCAACTGCTTTTCCACCTTCCTCTTCCACCATTCCCTCCCCAAAAGCCGCACTGGCCACCTTACTGCCTCTGAGCTTTCCAAACTCAAATACACTGCTGCCCCAGGGCCTTTGAACTTGCTCTTCCCTCTGCTTTGACGCTCTTTCCCAGATCCTCACCTTCTGGCCCCTCTAGGTCACTTGGGTCTCTGCTCAAATGTCACCTCCTCACATAGTCCTTCCTGGGCCCTTTTCTGAAGCCATCCCCACCTCTGTCACTCTCCCTCCCTCCTCCATGCTGTATGTTTCTTTCTAGCACGTATCAATCAGACATACCACCTACTCATCTCTGTTTTGTCTGTCTGCCCCAGTAGACTGGCAGTGCCATGGAAGCTGGAGCTGTCTCTTTCTTGTTTGTCCCTATATCCCCAGCACCTAACACTGTAGAAACTTTTTGTATTTTTTATGTTTTAGAGACGGGGTCTCACTCTGTCACCCATGCTGCAGTGCAGTGGTGAGATCATAGCTCACTGTAGCCTCAAACTCCTGGGCTCAGGCAATCCTCCCACCTCAGCCTCCCGAGTAGCTGAGGCACGTGCTCAGGCACATGCCACCATGCCCAGCTAATTTTTAAAAAATTTTTGTAGACACAGATCTCACTATGTTGCCCAGACTGGTCTCTGAACTCCTGGGCTCAAGCGAGCCTCCCGCCTTGGCCTCCCAAAGCGCTGGGATTACATGAATGCTGAAAAGACCTGGAGCCCTGTCATGCCATTCAGCATTAGATTAGGTTTTCCTACACCCTGCTAATTGTCCACATGTCCTATTCCATCTTAACCATAGAGCTGAACAGTTCCTGAAGGCCACACAGCATTCTGGGTTTGTTCTCTGTGTGCCCACAAAGTCTGGCACAATGCTAGGCACGCAGGACCCCACTGACACACTGGTGCAGCCCCACCCAGCCTCCAGCAGAGCTCTCGGGATCCTGGCTGCCCTGGCATCTGCCTCACCCTCCAGCTGTGAGCTCCCAAGGACAGGAACTATGTCCCCTCATTTGCTACAGCTCATACCCAGCCCAGGATCCCTGCCCCCAAGCTGACCTGAATGTGTCCTCCCAGCTGGGCCTGGGCCCCACAGGCACCGCAGTGGGACCACATAATTGAACACTCACAGTCATCCTCAGGCTGGAAGCATCATCCTACTACAGGTGAGGAAACTGAGCTTGACCCATGCAGCTTAACGGCCAAGGTCACAGAGCAGGCAATGCAAGCGTACCTTGCTGGGCCAGCCTGCTCCCCACCATGCCATTAGGAGCTGGCCCCAGGTTCAAAACCCAGGGCATGCCACTCTCCAGCTAAGGGACCTTAGGCAAGTTACTAAACTCTCTGTGCCTCAGTTTCCTCACCTATAAAACGAGGGGAATGATAATGGCAACCACCCCACGGGTGGCTATGAAGTTCAAACATATCAAGGAACACACAAAAGTGCTCAGGGCAGGGCCTGGCCTGCAGTAAGCACTCGGGAGAGATCACTGCTGATGGAATCTACCAGAACTCTTTAAGGGCTCTAAGGGAAGCCCTGCAAGCCAGATTCCCATTTGGGAAGGTGCTATTGCTTTTGATAGTCCTGACAACCCCATGGGAACCTATATTACCCCATTTAACAGATGTGGAAACTAAGGCCCAGAAAAGACAAGCCCATTGCTGCAAGCCACACAGCCTGGTGGGGCAGGGCCTGGCCTGCTGGCCCAAGCGTGCATCCTCCGCACTCCCCACCCCTCAAGGCCAACCCACAGCACCACGCACAGCCTGGATCTGATGCCTGGGCCCACCTCCGCTCACATCCTGCTGCGCAGGGAAGGACGAACTCCAGTCCCTCTGAGGCCCACACCTGGCAGGCATTTGTCCTGAAGACCTCCCACCCATGGCCTCCGACCTTCCTGGAATGACTTCCGGAGGTGGCTGGCCCTGTCCCCTCCCCCAAAGTAGGCCTCCAGTGTCCCTCCCTGTCCTCCAACTCTCCTCCTGCTCACAGGAGACCTTATCGACCAGAGGTCAAACCAATCTCCTTACCCCAGGTCCCCGAGGGGAGCTGCCCTGCCCCAGAAGCTGGCCTCCCGTTAATGATTTTCTCCCTGGCCCACTGGACAGAGGCAGTGTGGGTGACCCAGGGTCAGCAGGGGCTATCAGGTGGCCCTTCCCCAGCATGTGGGGGGAACAATCCATCTTGTCCAGCTTCCACCATTTAAGCCACACTCTGTGGCCAGATCAATCCCGAGAGAGGCAGTGGGGGTGGCCTCTGACATGGAAACAGGGTCTGTCCTCCTGAAAGGCAGGAGGAAGTCCCCCTGGGCTTCCTGGGCAAGACCTCTGGTGGGCTCCAGCCCTTTGCACAGGCTGGGTCCTCCACCCAGGGCACCCTGCCTGCCCCCACTCCCTGGCTGTGACCTGCCTTCAGGGGCCACCTCTGGAAGCCACTCCTGGCCTCCACCTCCCAGGCTGGATTCGGGCCGCGGGACAGTCTACTGCAACGGCTTATTGTCTCAAGTCCAGCCTGTCTGGTTCCTCCCTGGGATCTCAGCTCTGCCTGCAGAAGGCAACCATCAAATGCTTGCCAAAAGGCTGTGGCCGAAAGTGAGGGGAACCTGGAGGCTGACATCGGCCCCACCACTTACTACCTGAACAAGCAGAGCACCCAACCAAGGGATGGCAAGGGATTTTTTTTTTTTTTTTTTCTGAGACAGAGTCTCTCTCTGTCATCCAGGCTAAAGTGCTGTGGCGTCCGCCTAGCTCACAGCAACCTCAAACTCCTGGGCTCAAGCGATCCTCCTGCCTCAGCCTCCCGAGTAGCTGGGACTACAGGCATGCACCACCGTGCCCAGCTAATTTTTTCTGTGTATATTTTTAGTTGGCCAATTAATTTCTTTCTATTTTTAGTAGAGACGGGGTCTCACTCTTGCTCGGGCTGGCTTCAAACTCCTGACCTTGAGCGATCCGTCCGCCTCAGCCTCCTAGAGTGCTAGGATTACAGGCATGAGCCACCACGCCCAGCCACAAGGGATGTTTTTAAAGCCACTGATCACTAAGCTTTCCTCTGCTTCAGGCACTCTGCTAAGAAGGCTTCTAGACACGGAACCTCCTCTAATTCCCTCAACCACCCACAGAGGTGAGCACCCATTTCACAGATCAGACCACTGAGGCCATTGCTCCAGGGTCATAGAGCTGGAGCATGGGTGAGCCCAGCTCCAGGTCAGTGGCCAGAGCTTATGCAAAGCAGTGGTGCCTTGGGAACATCCACTTCTCCTTTCCCATCAGCTGGCTGCCCTGACAGGGGGCCAATCTTCAAGGCCCTCCCAGTACAGTCTGAGCTGCTGTCAGCCCGGCTAACGGCCCCCCCAGGTGCGCAACTGTCAGGGGGGTTGAAAAGCTGTGGTGTGAACAAAATCAAATTGCCGTGACTGTCTCAAGGCGAGAAGGGCTGGCACACAGAGCGTATCTCATGCAGAGGGAAGGTGCCTCTGTCGCTCCACCATCCCACCACCCCAGACACATGCATTGGCTCTGTGCATGGCTCATGCATTGGTCGAAGAGGCTTTTCCCTCAGCAAGGTGGCTACCATCCCCCTGAGCCTGAGACCCCAGTGACCCCCAGCCCACCTCTCCCCTGCCTGAGGGCTTCGACTCTGGTGGAGACATTCACTCCCCACTGCACAGAAGCAACAAGGAGGGCTGGACAGGCTCACACCTCTCCCAGGTCTGCCACGGTCCCCAGGGCCCGGGATGAACAATGGCACTCAGTGGGACAGAGCCTGCCCACCCTCTGCCTGCAGCCCACCCTCGTCCAGCATAGCTCGGACACCGTTTCCCTGCTCGGAACCCCACACCGGCTCCCTGCTCCTCGCGGCAATGTCTAAGCGCCATCCTCACGCTCAAGCTCCTGTCTACCTTCCAAGCCTCCAGTCCCGGGCTCAGCACAAGCCGGGCACCAGCTCCTCGAACAACCCAAGCAGGTCGAAACTATGTGCTATGTGCCATGAGGTGAAAGGCTGGAGAGTCCCCAGCCCAGAGCCAGCTTCCAGAGACCAGCCACGGTGCCCCCCAGGGCATCCAGCAGCCGCTGTCACTCCCTCTGCCTGAGACTTCAGCCTCACCGGCCCACTCATGGCTCTCGACAGCCCGTTAGGGAGCTTCTCTTTCTTCCTGGGCCCCTTTCCACCTCCCACAGACGCCCCCCCATCACACCCCCACACACTCAACAACCGCGCAGGACCTAGCACAGACTAACCTTGGGTGTCACCTGGCTTCGCCCAATCACCAACTTACTCGATTTCTTTAACCCTCAGTTTTCTTATCAGCAAAATGGGGATTGTTTATCATACCAACCTCAGAAAAAGACTATATTAGTAACAATAGCCACTACTTTCTTTTTCTTTAGTTTGTTTTTTGAAGAGCCCCTACTAGTGGAACACTTCCTCTGTGCTAAGAACCACCTGAGGTCAATTTTCCTTTGTAATCACCAGAGCAACACCGCAAGCTGGTATGATTATTATCTCCATTTTACAGATGGAAAAACTGAGGCTCAGAGAGGTGACATCACTTGTCATAAGTCACAGAATTGGCAAGAAGAGGGATCAAGATTTGAATCCAGGCCAGGCTCTCCACCACTTCACCCTCCTCTTCCTCACCCGCCTCCTATCCCCTCTCCCAGGATGGCAACTGGTTCAGGCCAAAGGCCACAGCTGGGGCTGGGGGTGGGGGTGGGATACTGGAGCTCTCTGACCTCACCCAAGAGAGAAAGATGGGGTCATACTGCCCACCTCATCCAGGTCCCCGGTCCTGGAAGCCTCATGCAATCTGTCCTCCTGCCTCCAGGCGGCCTGCCCAGAAAGGGAGGGTCTCCTGGGTCCCAGAAGGGGCCCAGCCACATTCCACCACCGCCTGCAGCCACACGGAGCGGGCCAGCTGAGGCTTTCAGTGCTTCTCCAAATTCTGGATTCAAACCTGAGACCTTTACCCCCCTCCAGGGGTGGTCCCTGGTAAAGACGGCCTCTCTCTCCACCCTAAAACACAACTTCCCAAACTCCTCCTCAAGAGCGGGCTGGACCTCGGCCCGGGAGGTGCCGGACGGATTACTGCCACCGTTGACAGTGAAGCTCGCCTTGGCTCCCACTGACCCGGCACTCCTGCCGTGCCAGGGCCCAGGCTCAGCACAAGCCGGGCACCAGCTCCTCGAACAACCCAAGCAGATCGAAACTATGTGTGCCAGGTGGCAAAGGGAGACACAAAGAGGCCACAGGACTGGCCCAACTTGTACAGAAAGTGACAGGGCCGAGATCTGAACCCACTTCTGGCTCTGAGGCCCCTGAATTTCACCCAGCTGGCATCCCTGGACAGAAAGCAGGGAGGAAGGCCGGGCCCACCCTGAATCTCCATGTGGCTCAGATGGGTACCTCCACCCCTCAGCCCAGGCTTCTGGCCCCTTTCTTGTCACACCCTGCACACCAGACTCAGCGAGGACAGACAGGGATACTGCAAAGGGCCTCCCCACCCCCAGCCTGTCCATTAAGCTCCCAGGGCTATCAATGTATTGATTGGCAGGGCTGAGCCATCAGCATGGGAGGGGGCACTGCAGGGTGGGGGCTGGGCTCGGGGCTGGCCTCCCTCTCCCCATACATCAGCCTTGTCTGTAGAGCTCATCGATATGGGTGCTGCTGCCGCCAAGAGTCACCCCTGGAGCCAGCCTGAGGGTGGGGGCAGGATCTGAAAGACCCACGTCCTCTTCTCTCCCTTCTTTTCCCTTCCCACCAATCCCTGCTTCAATGCCAGCTCCCTTACATCACTTGAGTAGGGAGAGTGGTCATGCACGCCCATGACACAGCAAACAGCCCTTCATTCCGGCACCCGATGCCCACTGTGGCCTTTCCATCACCCCCTGTCCTGGAACTTGACACTTCAGCCACCCCAACCAGTGTGGGGCTCCCTGAGCACACGAGGCTATTCCCTGCTTCCAGGTAGCACTGTTCCATGTGCCCACAAGGCTTTTCCATACACGCACACACACACACACGCACACACACGCACACACACACACAGGCTCACGGTGTCCTCTTCAAGGTTCAAATGGGGCATCTTCCTCAGCCAGAAGCTCTTGCCCGAGAGGCTGGTTTCAGGGTCCTTCATCAGAGCACTCACTGCACTCTTGAGCCTTGCTCCCCGCACACATCCCTGTTTTTCTCAAGTCCCCGAGGGCTGGGACAGGTGCTAACACCTGCCTGTGCCCCAGCACCTGGCACCAGGAGAGTGGGTGGGGGACTCAATCCAGGTCCCTGGCCCCCAGAGAACCTCTCCCAGGCCCTCCACTAACAGACCCATGTGCGTCCTGCATGCCAGGCCTGTGCCGGTGCCACAGTGCCTGCAGGGGGGGTCAGACCTCCCCTAGACTTCCGGGAACCTGCAAGCTGGTGGACACCCCAGAGTAGGATGCATCCTGCAGCTCACAGTGACTTAACGCTTACAATGAGCTGGGCACTGTAACAAGTGCTTCCCCCAGTGGACCACAGTTCACCCTCCCAGCAACCTCAAGAAGGGGGTTCCATCCCAATGCTCATATGAATGGCAAGCCACAGAGAAGTCAACCAGTTCTCTTAATCACACAGCTCCCTGGCAGGTGGAGTAGGGTGTGACTCAGATGGGCCAGGTCCAGAACCTGAGTTCCCCTCTGTCCCTGTGAGCTCTACAGAGAGTGTACAGGGTCAAAGAACAGCAATAAAGCACCACGGGATTCCAAGGCAAAAGGTGGGACAGGGCCCGGGGACATGTGGAAAATAAAGCTGCCCAAAGCATCTGCCATCCCTTCACAGTGAACACTTGGAGAGAAAAGCTGAAGCCTTGGATATCTTCTTCATCACCCCAAAACCCAGTCCGGGGCCAGACATGCAGCAAGTGTCCCATAAATGTCTGTGGATGGTTAATGAAGAGCAATACCATATTTGAGTGCCTACTGCATATCTGGTCCAGGACATGGCTTCAGTTACTCCTACCGACCAGCCTGGGGAGTGGTATGATATTATCCCTACTTTTGTACATCATGAGAAAACAGAGACTCAGGGCAAGGACCTTGTCCATGGCCACACAGTCTGTGAGTGGTGGAATGACAATTAAATCCAGACTATGTCCAAAGCCTACGTTTCCAACTCAGATTGGAAGAGACCCGATGTCACTGATCCAAGGAACACATCCTTCCTAGCTTTCTCTCGCACCCCTCAGCATGTTATGTACCCAATATACACAGTGTCATTGGTTCAGCAATCACTATTACTCATTTATTTATTGAGTGCCAGCCATACACTAGCTACTCTGTGTGCAAGATCCCATTTAGTCCTCACAATAACCCTTAAGAAGTAGGTACTTCTCATTACCCTATTTTACAGATGGGGAAAAATGAGGTGCAGAGGGTTGAAGGCTAAGGAATATTTACTGAACAGCTGCTACCCAGCACAGCCAGGATTCAAACCCAGGTTTCTCTCACACCAAAGCTTACACATTCAAGTACTACAGAAGCCACCTACCTCGCCTTGCTGATACCCAGGTGGGTAAACCAAGGCTCAGAGAGGGAGGTCACACAATGAGCCAGTAACAGAGCCAGGACTGGAAGCCAGGGATCCCAGGAGTCTCTCTGCTCTATGGCAGAGATCCTTGGGAAGGAGGACTCACTATTCCTATGGGGGGGTGGTGGAGGAGGGACCTTCCCAGAGCAGGAGCAGGAGGCACAGGAGCTGGGTCTGGACTGGACTTCAAACAAGAGTTCTTGCCATGCACGGCCCCTCACCATCCCTCTTAGGCAGCAGGGACTGTTTCCTCAGTTGTTTTTTTCCCATTTTACACATGCAGAAGCTGAGACCCAGGGAGGTTAAGTAACTTGCCCAAGATCACACAGCAAAGAGAAGGCAGAGCTACAGTGTGAAGCAGGCTAGCCAGCTCCAGAGCTCTCACACCAGTAAGCCAGGGTGCTAGAGCCGGGCAGGCCCACAGCTGAGCGCTGCTCTGCCTCTCTCTCATCCTGTGACCAAAGCAGGTGACTTCACGCCCCGAGCCTCCTTTCCCTCCTCTACAGAGTCCCTCATTCCAGCCTGCATGTGAGGCTTGACCTGGGTAGCATGTGTAGTGAGCACACAGCACCCCGCGGTCACTGCAAGTGGTGTTGCTGTTGGCCTGATGAGCCTGCACCCCAATTTTCCACACCCGCGACTTCCCTACTAGAGGACTAGGTGAGAACCCAAGGGCCCTGCTGAAAATGGAAGTCTCCTCCCGTCCCCCTCCAGTTTCCCTCTGGGGGCCCAGTGTGCCCTTGGAACGGCCTGGGACAGGATGGAGGCAGCACCTGTGACCCTGACGCACTGCCCCAGCCTGCCGACACTCACCGTGCCAACCACAAGAAATTCTAAAAATCCACCACCTTATCTCAGAGCGGGTGACACTCCCGGGCTGCAGGAATGCTGGCGGGGCGCCCGGCCCCCTCTTCCTCCGCTGGGAGGGGGAACGCTGAATCCCAGGCCCCACCCCCAAACACCCACCTCTAAGTCTGGGACCCTCTCTGATCAGCACATTCCGGGAGGATCAGGCCTGTAGACCCCGAGTCAGATGCCCTCAGCCCCAGAGACTCTACCTGGGTTCTGAACAGCCCCCCACCAGAAACCAAACAGGGCCTGATGTGGACCTCTAGCCTGCCTCTTGTGACTCTGTTTCCCCACCAGTATCTTTCTGAACAATTTCAGGATTCTTTCTAGAAAAGTCAGCTTGGTGTGGTAGAAAGAAGCTAAGATCTTGAATCCAGAGTCTTGGGGCTTAGCTATGGCCCTGAATACATCCCTTCCCCACTCTATGCCTCAGTTTCTCCATCTGTGAAGCAGGAATATTTTCCCTTCCTACCTCAGCCTCCCCGTAGAATGGTTGGAAGAACGAAGACAGCTTTTGGATGTAAGGGACACTTTGACATTCCCACAAGTAGGGCCTTTTGCCCTCCGGCAAGTCACTGCTCCTCAGCACTGGTTTCCTCCTCTGTGCAGGAGGAAGATGTGCCTGCCTCGCCATACCCCACAGCGCTGGGACAGGAGGGACAGCGTGAACAAGACCCTGTTGAGCTGGCACTGTCACCCTCTGAACTGGGAGCTCCCGGAGGCCAGGGACTGACTAGGTCCTATTCCCAAGGCCAGCAAGAAGCAGGCTCCCAGCAAGTATGTACTGAATGAGTAGTACCTGTCTGCATGGACAGATGGATACTGTCACTTTAAGAATCAAAGTACCATCCAGTGAGAGAGCTCCCACCCTCCTCTTGTCCCAAAGGACACTGTTTCCGGCTTCCCCATCCCAGCCAGCTTGAGGAAAGGGTCTAAACCTCCCTGAGGGGGCCAGGGATAGGGGGTGGTCAGGCTGAGAGGGGGCGTGGAAGGACACTTCCAAACTCGAACACCTCGTGTGGGGTGAGAGAGGAAGTGACACTGTGGGAGGGACAAGGGGCTGGCAGCAGGGACAAGAGGCCAGAGGAAGCCCCCACAGCCCTGGCCCGCCTCACGCCTGGCCTGTCTGGGGAAGGCCAGGACCTAGCCGAGCCTGGCGGCAGGAACAATGTCAGGCAGGTGCCAGCCAAGCTGCGTGAAAGGCCCAGCCCGGTGTCATTGTCAGAGCTCAGCCAAGTGCAGAAAAGCAATTTACTGGTCACGCCGCCTGCTCCCCGCGGAAATTTTTAAAATTCTTCCGATTTGAGCTATCTGCGGTGTCCCGAGTCGTGTGGAGAAGGGATGAAGGGATTTTATTAAATTCCCAGCTTCCCGCTTCCCGGGGTGGCTGGTGGGTGAGGGCGGGGCTCATCACATTGGGGGTAGAGAGAGGACAGTGTCTGGCATTGAATGTGCTCATGGAAATGTGGCTGGGGGCGGGGACCCATTCTGGGCCTGGTAGCTGAGGGACATGCGGAGGGGAGGAGCCCAGAAACTGCACTGCTTAGACTGGACCAGACCCGAAAACACTGAGGTGGGGAGGAAAGGGCATAGGTGCATACGTTTCCCAGCAGAGCTAGGTGTCTTCCTGGGGGATGAGAATTTGCAAAACTTCTTCCACCCCTATCAGGTATCAGTGCAACTTCATGACCACCCATTTCACAAATGATGACTCTCAGGGACCCACAGATAGGGAGAGATGGAGCTAGGCTGCAGGTCTAGTCCACTGGCTTGCAAAGCCCTGAGCCCTTCCTACCATGCAGGGAGGCCTCCCTGCACACCAAAGGAGCTCTAACTGCAACCACTAAGTGCCCAGGATGTAGCCACTCTGGCAGCTGCCCAGCACCACCTAAGCAGGGAGCAGACTCCAGCTCCTGGCATCTCACATCATATGGCTCCCACCCCTCATCTCTACCAAGCCCACTCCACCTTTGTCCCTGGAGTGTGAACAGGGACACGAGCCTGCCAACCTTGCCCATAAATAAGCCCCTAGGATAGCATTTCTTTTTTTAGGGATTATAGGTGCTTTTGAAAATCTGCAGGGAGCTGAGAACCCCTTCCAGGAGACATAGCATATTTGGGCACCATTTTCATGCAGTGTTTCAGGGACCACCCCCCCCCCCGTAATCCTCTCCTTACATACTTGAAGGGTGCATGGCAGTTGGGTGTGGAAAGGCTGGGAAGGACAAAGGGGCAAAGGAAGGGAGGGTAGGAGAGGGGGAGAGGAGGTTCCCTCACCTGCTTGAAGGCTGCCTCTTGACCTAACCCAAGCAGACCACCCAGCTCTTCCCTAAGACGCTGGCTCTAGCTCTGGCCAGGAGGTGGAGGGGGGATGCAGAGTCCAGACTCCCTCCCTCCAACTCCCCCAGAGAACACAAAGACCACACAGCAACCCCTCCTGGGCCCCACTTCGAAAAGAACCAAGAGCAGCAGGCATCCAGAAGCTTGGGCAACACGGCCTACAGACCTCCCCTCTGCCTCCATGCCCATCTCGCCACCCCACCCCCAGACACAGCACTGAGGAAAATAGCTCTTGTCCAGGTCACACAAGCAGACCCCCTGCAGTGACCCTGGGGCCTGCTCTTTGCTTGGGGACTCAGCTGCAGACCAGGCAGGCCATGCCTGGCACTAGCCTCCCTCTCCGACACCAGCCACTCCACACCCCACCCCCATCACCACACAGGGTCACATCTGCTTTGGCACACAGCCAGTCTTAAGTTACTGACTCCAGTTGTATTGATTCAAGAAGTCACTGGGGACCCCAGCCCCGCCAACAGGAGGAAAGAACCCCATCAGTCTGTCTGTCCATCCATCCTTGCAGCCCCCAGCCCCACTGGCTGCCTCTAGCTCGGTGAGTGCCATGAGGGTAACAAGCCTCTCGCCAGCGTGGAAGGAAGATAAGCAGCCACCGCCACCAAACACTGCAAGAGGCTGCTGACTCCCAGCACTCAACACATACGACACTCCTTGCGGGGAAAACTGGGAGAACTCCCATTCCGCCCCCCAGGCTCTCTCTGGGCATCTCCAGAACCTGAAGGCTAAGGTCTAAGCATCTTCTTTAGCCCTGTAAGGGCACCTGCCTTCAACCGAGAAGGGGAAGGGTCAGATAACCCCTTTTTGGCTGGTGTCCAACTCCACCTAGGTCCCCTCCCTTGCAGCTCTAGGTGGGTGGGGGGCTTGGGCAGCTGGGCTTCCTATTCCCTTTGCCCACGTCCCCCCCCATGCTGAGGCAGCCCTGGTCTGGTTCTAATCGGGGTTGAAGTCGGCTCCCTTTTTCCCTCTTCGCTCTCCCTCCCACCCCCCTTTTTCCTTCATTTCTACGGCTTTGGAAGCCAGAGCGTTCCAACTGTCTGCGTGCCAAGACCTTCCCGAGTCTGAAAGCTGCTGAAGTAACAGATCAGATTTTAGCAAGTGCTTTCCAGGCTGAGCGCCAAGCCCTCTTCTGATGCACGGAGAGCGAGCGAACGTGGAGCAGGCTGGGAACCAGCCGAGGCTGCACCACCTTGGGCGAGGGCGTGCGGAGCGCGGCCCGTCCCGGAGCGGCCTCAGGGGCAGCCGGCCTCGGCCTAGGCGCCCCGCGTCTCCCCTTGTCCCGCGCGCGTGTGTCTGTCTCAGTCTCTCTCTCTCTCAATGCTGCAAACGCCTTTGAAACCACAGAGTAATTTACAACTGAAGCTTTCTCCCTGGACTCGAAATCCACTCTCTGAAAGGAGCCTTTTTGTTTGGAAGAGCAAGCGGCGATGTTAAGGAACGGCTGGCAGAGATGATCCCTAGGTCCCACTCCTCGCTGGCCGCGGGCAGGGGGCTTGGAGCCGGGCACACTGCTGCGGCTGAGCCCGCGGGCTCTGGGCGCCGACAGGGGCCGCGACAGCTCGCGCCTGCTTGGGCCCCGCGGCAGAGCCCCTTGCCCTTGGCCGGTCCCCTGCCCGCGCAGGGCGCGCACGGAGCCGCCCTTCCGCGCCCTGGGAACAGGTGCACTGGGCTCGATGCCCAGGAGGGGTGGGGCACAGGGAGGGGGCGCGGCCCGGGAAGGGGGGTCGGCATGTACCGCGAGGCAGGAGCTGGGGACGTCAGAGTCAGGAGCCCACGTACCTGTACCTGGAAGCACAGCAGCAGGAAGTGTAAACACCTGCGGGAAAGAGATGGAGAGCCGGTCAGTGGGACTTGAGGGAGAGGGGAGCCCGGAAGGACAGACAGACAGGCAGTCGGAAAGTCAGGCGAACAGACGGGCGGGCAGACAGAGCCATGGGCACACGGACAGACGGCCAGGCAGGGTGGCAGCCCCGCGCGCGGGCGCTTACAGGCAAGTGCAGGCGGAGGGCGCTGAATACATCGCTGGGCGGGGAGGGAGGCGGCGGCTCCTAGCCCAGCCTGCACATGTCCGCTCCGCGCGGCCGGGACCGGGCGCCTCCGCCGCCGCCGCCGCCGCCGCCGCCGCTGCTGCTGCTCCCTCCTCGCCGGCTGCTGCTGCTGCAGGCTCTGCTGCTCCGGGGCGCTCCGCGGCGCGCCCTGCGGCATCAGCGCCCCGCGCGGCTCCTCCCGAGCGCTGCGCCCTCCGGGCTGGCGCAGGGGCTGCGGGGCGGCAGCCGCTGTGCAGGAGGCGCCCGGTCGGTGCAGGGACGCTTGTTCACTGCTGGCCGGACGGCCGTCCGGGCATCCGCGGGAGACTGGCTATCTGGCTTACTCCGGGGGCAGCATGCGCAGCAGGGCTGGAAGCTGGGCTGCGCTGTCTGGCCAGGGCGCGGGGCTGCGCGGGGCCAGGGGTCAGCGCTCCGGGGCTGGGGCGAGCGGCTGCAGCGCGAACACGTCACGGCCGCTCCGTCTGGGCGCCCGCCGGCTCATGTCTCCTCCTCCGCGTCTCTCCGGCCGTGCGCATCGCCGCCTCCCACCACTGGCGGCGGCCGGGGCGTTTTCTACGCGCGGGCGGCGAGGGGGCGGGGGGCCGGGGGCGGGCCCGGGCCCGAGCCGGCACAATGAGGATGCGGGGCCCGGGGGCTCCCCCCTCGGGGCGCGGCCGGACGGGCGCTCAGCTCGCCTGGGTGCGCCGCGCCCACATCAAAGGCGGCCCTGCCTGCTCGCCTGCCTGCCGCGGCCTCTCGCTGCCTCCTCCTCTTTCTCCTGGCGGCTCCGGGTTGGAGGGGAGGTGCTCAGACTCTCAGCGACGGGACCGGCCGCTCTGAAGGGGCAGAACCCGCAAGGCAGGAGCTGGTGAGCGCTGGAAGCCGTCGGAGCTCTGCGCCCGGGAGCAGTGACCCGCGCCGCGGCGCAAACGTCGCTCGAATTGGGCAGGCGGCGATCCCCAAGAACGCAGTTAGGTGCGGAGCGTCCTCGCCCGCCCACATTCGCTACTCGCACTCACTCATACCCACCAGCACTTGAGTGGGGAGCGGGGAGGAGGCGGGTCGGGCCCAGCTCTCGGGGCGGCTCCGCTGAAGGGGGGTCGCTTTTACCCGCCCTGAGCCCCCGCAAGATCGTGGCTTTTCTAGCCACCCTCCTTTCGGGCTGTCCACTCTAAGTGAGCCCCCTTGGTCTTTTTCCATCCCTGCCGCTTGGGAGGGGGTCTCCGGGGTGTCCTTGCCTCCCGCCCGAGGGGCTCCGGGTAGGTTCTTGGGATCCCGACGGGGCTTATTTCGGTAGGCGATCCAGCTTTGAAAACACACGGCTACCACCTAGCGGCTTGAGGCGTCACTGCAACCCCGGCGCGGGCCGCTGCAGTGCGGTAATAGCCAGCAGGACTCTGGTCAGCGACCCTGTAGACCCTCTTCTGGCCTCCTCCCAAAACCGAGCTAAAATTTGCCTCTGTTTGCATACTAAGCAGCCTGGTTCCTTTCACCAGGACTCTTCTCAGGACACTAGTTCTTACTGCCTCTGCCCCTTCCAGAGGCATAACTCCTGTCCTTCCTGCCAAGCCCAAAGTATGTGTCCTTGTCAGGCACCTGCCTCACTCTGGCTAGAGCCCACATTAGCCAAGCTCTGCTTTGGCCTGATTCTAAGGGAAACAGGTTACAGTGAGAAAGATACTGGAGAACAAGCTCAAGAAAGCAAAACCCAGGAATCTGGACTATTCGGTTAAAAGCCTCCTTGCATGGACTGTGTTTGATACTTCCATTTCACTAGATCATCATAAATTGAGGTAGGTGCTAACAGTGCTATTTCCTAAAGTCATAGGATATAAAACACCAGCAATTGTTCCAAATATCAGGCTTCTTTGCAAGCTATTTTAAGTTCCCTTTCAAAGCTGAGGCTATTTTAAACAGATAGCCTCTGTTTCAGCATTGGACACAAATGCAGAAAACCTTTTCAAAACCAGGTGCTGAGTGATGGGGAAAGTTCTTGCATGAAGCTGCTGGGCTGAATTTACGTAGACATTCGGATTGCCAGAACTAGTCTTGCAAAGTTACTGGTAACTTCCCAAGTTCTGAAGAAAATGAACCAATCCCACGATAGGATGCAATTACCAACCACAAATAGAAATGGACAGAAATGCTCCCACTGGAACCTGAGTCATTGCCAACACCTTTGATCTTGCTTTACAGAAAGACCTCTAAGACCCAGTCAAGAGGTAGTTTGTCTTACCACCTGCTAAAAAGTGTTTGAAGTATCTCCTAAGAATCATACTTCCAGTTTTCTTCTACACTGTTACTATTTTCTATTACTTGGCAATAAAATGAATATATAACTACCTATGTCCTATCTAAAATACTTGCAATCTTTTTCAATGCTTAAAATATAATTTGTTGATCTGACCTATCACACAAATAAGACTGACCATAAAGTCCTGTCAAGAAAACAGTTCTGAGTAAGAGCATAAACTCAAGAGTAAGAGGCCCTGGATTTGAATATTGCCTCCAACATTTATTTATAAATTCCAGCAAGCGACAGTCTGAGATTCTGCTTCCTCATCTACAAAATATGGATGGCTAAGAACAGTAACAACTCTCACAGAGTTCTGAGTACTGAATGAGATCATTCAGAGTCTGGCACATAATGAAGGCTACAAACGTTTTAGCAGTTAAACTAATAATCATAATTATGGTTTTGGAGTTATTTTCACATTTTTTTCTTCACAATTTCATGAACGGAGGCACAATCACTCCCAACTTACAGTTGAAAAGATGTTTAACCAGAATCCGTCTTTTGACTCCAAATCCACTCATTTTATACATTATTCCTTTTCCCCACCATTCACACCCCCAAACCTAGCTCCATATACCTATTTACCAATATGACTTATTTACCATATGCATGAATCCTAAATGGCTTCTATCTGGATTTGACATGTCTGTATAACACTTAATATGTGCCACTAATTTGGTAGTCACTTCTTACCAATTCATTCAGTCACTGTTTATTGAGATCCCGCTGTGTTACCACGCCCTCACTGAAGACAGACAAGGTCCCTGCACTACGAAAGCACTTTGCTTCTACTAGGGAAGATGGGCAGTAAGCAACCCAAGAGACGAATGTTAGCTTGTTACAGTGCTTGAGAGAAACCAATGGGATGAAATAATAAGCAGCAGGAGAGATGTCACTGTCAGGCCTCTTGGTGACACTTAGACAAAGACCCAAAGACAGGAGACAGCCACCCATGTGAAGGAATATTCCAGGTAAATGATGTCAAGTGCCTACAGTGGGAAAAGGCTAGGTGACTGCAGGGTTAGCCAGGAAGAGTGGCAAGAGATGAGGGCAAAAACAGGTAATTTTTGTCATCATGTCTTATGGGCAGGCCCTCATAGGGAAATGAGTAGCCATTAGTGGCTTTTAAGGTATGACTTATATACAATTTTGCAGTGTGTCCATTTTAAGTGTGCAGTTCAAAGTCTTGAAAAATGTATTTATCTATGTACAAACACCACCTCTTCTCAGGTAATCTCCCCACCCCCAATCACTGATCCCAAGCAATTACTAATCTGCTATCGCTAGTTTCTTCCCAATTTCACATCAATAGAACCATGTGGTATGTGCTCCTTTGTGTCTGACTCAGAACATTTTTGAGATTCGTAGTTGTTGCATTCACCAGTTAGCAGTCTTTCCTTTTTATTGCTTAGTATTTAATAGTATGGATAGACCACAATGTTTGGCAATTTGTCCACCAAGGGCTATCAAACTGAGTTAAAATCCAGGTTGTTGTTAAAAGCTTACTGCAGCTGCTAAGAATGAAGTGGAATGGTACAACAACGGTATTAAGGAGGCTCCTGAGAAGGCTGTTTGTTACCAGTCCAGGCAAGAGTATGGTAGCTTCGACTAGGTGGCCATGTGCTCGTTTGGAGTTGGAGTGAGACACACCTGCATTCAATTCCCAGCTCTAGGCTAGTAAACTCGGGAATTTTCTGAATAGAGTCGAGAATTTATGTTAACCAGTAACCCAGTGAAACGTAAGCCTTGCAGAGCATTTAACTGTTTTGCTTACTGACTAACCCTAAGCACCTAGAACTTTGTCTAAGACACAATATGTATTTAAATATTGAGATTCTTCCTCTTTTCCAAGCATGAAAGTAAACTAAGATAGCAGTGCAATCTGACAGTTGTTTCCTACCTCTCCCCGGTCTTAACTGAAAAGATTTTGTGGAGACAAAGATGGACAACATTCAGCCTGAAAATATAAGACAAACCCAGCCACAAGCAGCATCGTCTTTAACAGGATCAAGTATTTTAATAAGAAAAGTAGACCCTTAGCAGAGATGAGGCTCTACGGTTTTCTCAAAACCAGCTCTTGGGACTTTCACAGCATTTAAACTTGGGATCTCCACTGCCAAGTCCATGAGTCAGGAAGCAACTGGCTCTTCGGTAAAGAACTGGCTGGAAGGTAGCCTTAGACTTTATAAAATAACCTTAATCCTCTATTTCCAGAGTCCAGACCACTATCTTTAATAGGCTCAGTTGTGTATTTGCAGCCCACAGCTTAATCTTTTGCTTGGACAATTTCAGACGAAAAGCCCACACCCTAGATGATGCTTATCTCCTCTCCTTGCTCATTAAGCTAGTACAGTCGTGCCCCTTGACGTTTCAATCAACAGACTGCATATACCATGGTCCCATAGATTAAGGAAGCTGAAAAATTCCTATCGTCCAGTCATGAAGTCATGTGATAGCACAATGCATTACTCGTTTTGTGATGGTGTTAACCTACTGCACTGATATTTAAGAGTATAGTACATGCAACTATATGCACCACATATTTGCTAATTATAATCGAGTGTTACTGGTTTATGTATTTACTATACTTTTTGTCATTAGTGTGCTCATTTAAAAAAATTAACTGTAAAACAGCTTTAGGTATGTCCTTCAGGAGGTATTCTGGAACTGTGGTCCCTAACACCACCCCACCCCACCCTCCCACAGAAGTATCTTCCTGAGCTCAGTCTCCCATCCCCTCCCCCATCCGTGGAAAAACTGTCTGCCATGAAACCAGTCTCTCACGCCAAAAAGGCTGGGTGGGGACCACTGTTCTAGGAGGCATTGTTATCATAGGTGACAGTTAAAGACCTTCCATGGGTTAAAATGTGTAAGTGGTTAAGTGGAAGACAGTGATACTGATCATTCTGACCCTGTGTAGGCCTAGGCTAATGTGTTTGCATCTTATTTTTTAACTAGAGAAGTTTAAAAGGCAAAAAAAAAATATTTAAGAATAGGCCGGGTGCAGTGGCTCACACCTGTAATCCTAGCACTTTGGGAGGCCGAGGCGGGTTGATTGCTCAAGGTCAGGAGTTCGAAAACAGCCTGAGCAAGAGTGAGACCCCGTCTCTACCAAAAATAAAAATTAATTGGCCAACTAAAAATATATAGAAAAAATTAGCTGGGCATGGTGGCGCATGCCTGTAGTCCCAGCTACTCGGGAGGCTGAGGCAGGAGGATCTCCTGAACCCAGGAGTTTGAGGTTGCTGTGAGCTAGGCTGAC